>SNRZ01000177.1:0-17106 GCA_008729115.1 Dirofilaria repens
TTTTTTTCAACTTAATATTTTTTTAGTGCTAAATTAAATATTAAAAAGATCACAGTACATTTGATACCTCTGCGAAAATTGATACAAAGTGCAAATTTTAGGTAGCATTTAGTTTATTTAGTTTATTGTTAAAAAAAAATGGAATAATTATTTTCATGTATAAATATTGATGTAACAATCATTTGCTCAAATTTCATATACACAAAGATTGCAGAATATATCTCGAATTCAAATACTGTGCATATAATCACATTTAATTCTAATATTGAACTGAGAATTTATTTTTCTATATAGTTTAAATGTATTTTCCATTGATCATTTCTTGTGATAAAAAAAATTTTGTAAACTAAATTCAATGTATTTTGATGTTAGTTAAAACTTGTTCAGATTCCGCCTACGAGCAGGCTGGTTAAAATCAAACCTGATCAAAAGTTAATATTTAATTGAAAATTTGAATTCTAAGACAAAGCATTAAATAAATAGCAATGAAATAATCGAAAATCAGTAATAAAGTATCGAGAGAAGATCAGGCATATAAAGATTACATTTGACAAATAGAAATTAAAATAATATAACATATTATATATATAAAATATATATATGAGGATATCAATTTTTACAAATAATACAATATCAGTTTTTATTAAATAGTTAAAATGATTAGTGAAGCGAGTAGCATTTATAATTCTCCTGATACACATTAATTTATCTGTCATTTCATCAATCGTTCAAAATTAGAATATAATATTATTGTTTGTATTTGCGAGAACCAATATGAAGATAGTTACCTATTATTATAATTTACTTATGATTCTTCATTTTTCCTTTTTTTTGTTCTGATTTCACTGAAAAACTGACACTTAAATCAGCCATTTTAAGAAACCTTCAAAGAGAACACAACAGCATAAATTAAAAAAAATAACCTATTATTCAAAGTGTGCAAGGAACAATGTAAGTAGTAAACAATAATTCTGGTATAAATTATCTTAATTTCATGTAATAATCTGAACAAAGATCATTGTAGAAGCAAGCAGGCGTAATTTTGATTTTTTTTCCACAAAAAAAAAAAAAAAGTTGAAGTTGAAGAATGAGATATGAAGAATTCAACTGATAAATATCAGACATTTTCAATATTTTCATCATTTGCTTTTGTCAAGAATAATTCCCATAATTTGGATCATTCTTATCTCACCGAATAGTGACTAATAATTAACCTTTTGAATTAAGAAAGTAAATCCTTGCCAGTTTACATTTTATAAGGGTTATAGAAGTGCTTATCAAAAACTGTAGAAAAATGGAAACAAAATAAAAACGAAAAGAAAGCGTAAGAAGCTGAGATAACAAAAATTCAAAAAAAAAAAACATATAAGAAATGATAGCTTACAACTTTATGCTTTTAATAAGATTTTCAAAAAATAAACAGGAAAAAGTAAATCAGTAATAAAAAGAACTTTCCAGAAAATTTAGTGATATTTTACTAGATATAGACTTATGAAAAGATAAACTTGAATTTTTTTAAATATGAAGTACTAAAAAATTTGAATTTTTTATCATAACGATCTGATAGGAATGAAATTTTTCGGAAAGATGATTTACGGATGACTGCAATGATTTAAAATTAGGTTTGAACTGAAGTTTCGTTTCAAATTATATTCAAATGACAAGATTACTTTTTGCATAACTCGTTATCCATTATAAATCAATGTTACGAGATCTAATGTAACGAAACATTTATCAAATTTTTCCTTCGTTTTCTATAACAAAGTGTATACGTGCAATATTTAAAATAATTTCCTATCAGATTGTCATGCTTATATCATCTATACCACTATAAAAGCTGTTTTTATCTCAATCTGATTATCATTCTGCTGCTCATCTCATTTTCATCCATATATTTTACTTGGTTGTTAAGTCTTCTTTCGCTTGATTTGTTTTTTAATGTATTTATTAACGGATGAAATTCATTGAGATTAACTTTTACAGATAGATCGAAATTTGAGACCACAAAAAAAAGTTTTTTTCCTAACCTATCTCCTGTAAAGAAATTTTTCTGCAATATTTGCAATATTATTGGCTTGCTAAAGTATAAATTCTCTGTATTATTAAAGTGTTAGAGAATTTTTCACTGCTTTTCAAATCATTTCGCAAAATGTCATAAACTTAAAAAGACACCCAAAGAGAATGAAGAAAAATGATGAAAATATATCATTAAATGTTGTCCATCCATTTGGAAATTACTGCAGAAGCTACTGGTTATTACGCAGAGTAGAATGTTATTACTTATATATATTATGTGAAAACAATTTTCGCAGATATTTTAATTCATTTAATTCAATTCGTTCAATTTTATTCAAAAACTTGCAATTGACAGTTTATTAATCAAAAGACTAGAATCCAATAGTCATATTATATTTCATATTTAAGAGCAGTTTTCAAACATCAGCATATATGATTAGATGATTACATTTCTTCCTAGTTTGGAAAATATGCCATTGGAACTCTGGTTATTATATTTTTTAATAAATGATAATGAAATGATAATAGCAGACATAATAACTTTATGCCTATTATTGGATCATTATTTTTCTTATCAATTATCCTATTATATTTTTCATTCAATGAAAAGTGTAATGGGTATCTTCTCATTGCTATCATTCCGTTAATTCTCTTGATTTTATTATAGAACATTCAAGTCTGCAATATGGATTCTAAATTCAACGTATGAATATTTAATACTCTTGCTTATTCATCCTTTCTATCGATGGCAGTATATTCACTGTAATAATCATAATTTATAATCATTACAAAAATATTAATTTATGCTTCCTGTATTTTATACTATCCCTTCATATAATTATTATAAAAATTTTAATCATCCAAAATGCCATTGTTATCAATGTGATTCTTTTGACAAATATATAGTTGAAAGCAATATGTTCAATCAAGAATATATTGATTTTATGCATGGCATAATTGTGATTACCACGAGCATACCTAAGCATTTAATTGTAATTATACATATTCTAGTGGCGTCGACCAGGTAACTGATAAGCCAGCTATTTTCTAGGAGAACAAGAATCTGATAAATTCAATGAATACTATCAGAAATTGTTTTCGTCAATATATTCATATGTGAATAACAATATCGTTGAATTATTCTTGATGGGAATAATTATTGTGATACTAAAAGATAATGTAAATTAAATGATCATGTTAATTGAATTATTACGTCAGAATCAATACTAATAATTCTTCAAAATTGCTCTTTTGTACATTATCTTCCGTAGACAGTAATAACTCTTTTGATATTCTCTCTCATATCGAAGGTATAAAAGCAAATCATGAATAGATTTGATTCTTCGATTTATTATTTTCTCTATTCATTATTTATGATCTGCAATTGATTTAAAGAGTAAAATCTAATTTATTTTTGTTTTGAAAAAAATTGCACCACGTTCTTAAAAAATTTTAGATAACGTGATTAACTGTAGAAAATGATGACAACTGAGGCACTCTTAATGAAATTTAGTATTAGAATTAGATTCAGTTTAATACTAAAATATAAATGTAAGCGACCAGTCGTTAGATTTGATTCGAATGAGTTTCACAATATTTGTGTATACTTTCACATTTATCTTGCATAATCATGCATCTTTTTGTAGCCAGAATGAGTGATAATCTATAGATTAGTATTTATATGTAAAAGTGACTCGATATTGCACAAACAATTCAGGTAGTTATGTTTAAATTTGATATTAATTCTGTGAAACGAATGCTAGTTTGATAAATGTATGACAGTCAAAGCATTTGAAATTTTATAAATAAACTACACAAATGAAAAGAATATATAGAATTTAGTTAAGTTTTTAAATGTAAAATAACAGTTATTTCTTCCTGCCAAAAATTGCACCTGAGATTGGTACACTCGGATTAGATGAAATCGGCCTGAAATATTAATAAAATAATTAACTCTTTGTCATATAATTTTATCAATAATTAAACAGAATTTCTGAAACTTCCCATCTACAATTGTAAAATATTATAAAATAAAGACTAGTCTTTGTGAATTAATAAAAAATATAATTTACCAAGCGGGATACAACCATGGATTGTAATACGGATATCCCAAACTAAAAGATTCAACGGTTGCGATAATTAATAAGACGATCAACAGCACCAATATGTTCCTCATACTTCCGATCAAAATCTGATGATTACTCTAAAAATATTAATAATGAACTATGAACGAAAAAATTTATACCATCTTAAGAAGGATTACGTTGAATAAAGCATTGGTTGTAATTTGTAAATTTTTTGAACATTGAAATGCGCTAACCGACAGCATAAAATGAAACAATGTTCCCATCTGATATGATATCATTGATAATACTTTCCTAATTTAAAAAATTGGAAATGCAAGTTCACTTCCTAGTCAGAAAAGGATAAATTAATCATCAATTATATGCAGACCTTCAGTATTTTGAGTTAGAAAATTCCATGAATACAATTAGATACTTTAGAAAGCTAACTGATAAGTTGATTTCTTGCTAATACTGCTAAATTAAAGGGATGATTGCAGCAGAATTATTATTAAATAAAATGGAAAGTTGCTTTTGAATAATTACATTCGATATGAAATTTGCAAATTGTAAGAAGAAATTTGATTTTATGTAAAGTGTTATAAATTAAATTTTATAAACTATAATATTAACTATATGTTTTTCTTTTCTCCTTTATCAAATGCTTTTGAGTCTTTTTGGCGGAACAAATATGCATTCTAAAAATTCATATTAATTTTAAAAATTAATAGAAAAGAAAATAATTTAAAGCGCATTTTTTAAAGCATGTTGTTGCTCAGTATGGAAAATTATTAGAAATTAATGAAACTTTATTTTTGAAAAGAAAGTTTTCTAAGCTTCTGCACAAAAATAATTGTGTTAAAATAACAGTATCAGCGTATGAGAAAAAGGAACTAAAAACATTCAAAGAATCTTCTGCTAAATTCTGAATGTTTTTAGTTATTGTAAAAGCGAATAAAAGTTTTGGCTTTTTTGTCGTATTCAAGCTAATCCACTTCTTTTAGTCTTTTATATCATTCGCCAATTTCATTTATAACGCAAAAAAAAGATGCGAAACGGAAATGATATAGAAATTTAAACATAAATGCATTCAAATAATATTTTTCGTAGTAGTATTTCGAAATATTGTCCTTTTTCCCTATCTTTATTTAATGCATGTTTCATCACACATCTGAAATGATAATTAAAGGAGCAATGTTTCAAAATATTGTTGCGAAAATATGAAATTTCCTAAAAATTAGAGAAATAACCCTTTATTATTTCCTTATTTCCAAAAAAATAGCATAGAAATAAATAAATTTTTTATATACTCAATCAACTATTGAAAAATTGCTACAAAAAGCAAAAAAATCATTTAAATGCTTCAAAAATTTGAAATAATTTCAAATGCAATAAAATTTGAAAAATAAAGAAGCAATTCCTATTAATGATCCAGATTTTTGAAATATTTAAAAATGAATTTTAAGAATCTTGTAAATATATGAAAATGAATAAATTAGGTTAAACTTCCAGTTAAATTGTGTGTATAATCAAAATATTTGCTCTAAAGAATCACAAAACAAAGGAAAACTGTGAAAATAAAAAAATTATACTCTAGAAATGATGGATGATAAAAGTGGTGCTAAAAGTACACTCAAAGTTTCATCGATTAAGCTTAGCCGAATTTTCCTAATCGTTTCCAAAAATATCGTGAAAGAACAAAATTAGCACGGTAGTGTCTTGGAAGAGCAGAAATAAAATATATTTAGTAGGTTTCAGAAAAAAGATAAAATTTACAGTATTTCCTTAAATAACCATTGCCGAAAGATTTTAAACAAAATCTGTGAAAACTTGGCTACTTGAAAGATAAGGTTTTGTATTCTTTGCATTATTTTTATGGCATAGTGTAAAACTATTTCTTATGTTAACACTTTATCGTTCTGATTTATTTTTGTAGTTTTTTAATAGCTTATCAGTTTTGTTCTATTAGTGATAGCTTTGGTAGTAGTAAGATTTTTCATTTTCCTTTAGGAAATGAAGTACAGAACAGCCCAAATTATTTTCAGATAGTATGATTTTAAGTTTGCATACTGTTATTTTGGTCGTTTGATAGGTAAATTAATTTTATATAAATACTCAGGATATGCCTTCTGTTGCTGTAGCATCGGATCAACTCGTATTTTTTGAATATCTTCTTTAAGTTATTTTGTTTCTATTAGAACTGAATCTTTGTTGTTTTTCCTGTAATTTTATCTTTTTTTTATCTTATTTCTTAAGATTTTAAAAAAATAATAATTCTTCTTTGCATGAATATTTATTTACCTTAGTTTCTTGCTTATCTCATTTAAAGTATAAATTTTTTCAGGATTAATCTCTTTAAATTTTTTAAAAATAAAAAAATAAAAAATTTTCTTCAACTACATAAGTATAAGGAAAAGGACTAGAAGGGAAGATAAAGAAACTGAGAGAAAACACAATAAAGAGACAGTGATGAAAGCAAAGAGGAATATTAAATATTGAATGATTCATTCATTGAACTAGGATTCTGATGGGAATGGAATTTTTCAGAAAAGTGATTTGCGGATGACTGTAACGATTTTAAATTGAGTTCGAACTGAAGTTTCATAGGATTCAATTTTAGCATTTGTTATGCATAAAAGTAGCAATGACTAATTACCTTGAGATTTTCCCTTTCTTAATTAATTGAACGAATATTCAGTTTTATGATATTATCATAGATATGCAATGGCAAAATAATAATATATTTGTTGGTGAATTGAAATAATTTTTAATATAAATATTCAAATAATATACATTCAAATTATATTCAAATGGCAAGATTACTTTTTGCATAACTCGTTATCCATTATAAATCAATGTTACGAGATCTAATGTAACGAAACATTTATCAAATTTTTCCTTCGTTTTCTATAACAAAGTGTATACGTGCAATATTTAAAATAATTTCCTATCAGATTGTCATGCTTATATCATCTTATACCACTATAAAAGCTGTTTTTATCTCAATCTGATTATTCATTCTGCTGCTCATCTCATTTTCATCCATATATTTTACTTGGTTGTTAAGTCTTCTTTCGCTTGATTTGTTTTTTAATGTATTTATTAACGGATGAAATTCATTGAGATTAACTTTTACAGATAGATCGAAATTTGAGACCACAAAAAAAAGTTTTTTTCCTAACCTATCTCCTGTAAAGAAATTTTTCTGCAATATTTGCAATATTATTGGCTTGCTAAAGTATAAATTCTCTGTATTATTAAAGTGTTAGAGAATTTTTCACTGCTTTTCAAATCATTTCGCAAAATGTCATAAATTTAAAAAGACACCCAAAGAGAATGAAGAAAAATGATGAAAATATATCATTAAATGTTGTCATCCATTTGGAAATTACTGCAGAAGCTACTGGTTATTACGCAGAGTAGAATGTTATTACTTATATATATTATGTGAAAACAATTTTCGCAGATATTTTAATTCATTTAATTCAATTCGTTCAATTTTATTCAAAAACTTGCAATTGACAGTTTATTAATCAAAAGACTAGAATCCAATAGTCATATTATATTTCATATTTAAGAGCAGTTTTCAAACATCAAGACTCTGGATATTGTTTCTTAATCAATGATAATGAGATGATAGTAATAGTCATAATAACTCCATACTTATTATTGGGTCATTATTTTTCTTATCAATTAACCTGTTATATTTTCATTCAATGAAAAGTATAATGGGTATCTTCTCATTGCTATAATTCCGTTAATTTTTTTGATTTTATTATAGAACATTCAAGTCCTGCAATATGGATTCTAAATTCGACGTATGAATATTTAATACTCTTGCTTATTCATCCTTTCTATCGATGGCAGTATATTCACTGTAATAATCATAATTTATAATCATTACAAAAATATTAATTTATGTTTCCTGTATTTTATACTATCCCTTCATATAATTATTATAAAAATTTTAATCATCCAAAATGCCATTGTCATCATTGTGATTCTTTTGACAA
Source organism: Dirofilaria repens (assembly GCA_008729115.1). NCBI lineage: Eukaryota > Metazoa > Nematoda > Chromadorea > Rhabditida > Onchocercidae > Dirofilaria > Dirofilaria repens. Next base: position 8,093 of record SNRZ01000177.1, read on the forward strand.
ATATATAGTGTATGTTCATCAAGAATATATTGATTATGCGTAGCATGATTGTAACATTGCCATGAGGATATTTAAGCATTTAATTGTAATTATACGAAAATAGTGGAATCGACCAGGTGACTGATAAGCCAGCTATTTTCTAGGAGAACAGGAATCTGATAAATTCAACGAATGTTGTGAGAAACTGTTTTCATCAATATATATCATATATAAATAACAGTATCATTGAATTATTCTTGATGGAAATAAATTTGTGGTACTAAAAAAAATAGTTAAAATTGCTCTTTTTGCTAAATAAATTCCGATAAAGCATAACGTTCATGTTAATTGAATTATTACGTCAGAATCAATACTAATAATTTTTCAGAATTGCTCTTTGTACATTATCTTCTGTAAAGAGTTATAACCCTTTTGATATTTTCTCTCATATCGAAAGCATAAAATCGAATCATGAATAAATTTGATTTAAATGTTAAAATATCCATTAGTAAGACTTCCAACATTTATTACATTCTTTGTTCATTATTTGCGATTGATTTAATCAGTAAAGTAGAGTAGTGAAGCAGAAAAGAATTCCCATTGATTTAAATTTAAAATATCCATTAGTAAGACTTCCAATAAATTCGCGAAACATAGCAATGTTTCAGAATCACTCAGCTTTACTCACAATGCAACTTTCATGCTGCATTTCTGAACTCTTTAATTTCATTATTATTTCACGAATTTTTATAAAATTTACAGGGAAATAAAATTTTATCATTTTGCGAAAATAAGAAAATTGATCTATCTCGCCTACGATTTGATACGAAAGAGCAAAATCTGGTTTTTATTTTCGCATCGAAGAAAATTATGTTGACATTTCTAAAAAAGTTTTAGATGACGGAATTAATGATAGAAATTGCTGACAGTAGGTATCGTTAAATGATAGAATTAGTATTGTAATTGAAAATGAGCGATCAACCTTTGAACTTAAATTCGAGATGAAGTTTACAATTTGTACAACTTTTACATTTGTTAGCTTAATTATATATTTTTTTATATGCAAGCTGACGATAATCGATACATTAGTATTTCTATATTCAATAAAACAGTCTGTATTTCATGTTCGAATTTTGATATCAATAGAACTGATACTATTCTGAAGTAGATTGTTTCAGCATTTACATGTTCATAAATAAACTATACGAAAAAAAAAAATATTATAATTTATTTAATAGAATGAAAATATTTTAAAATAAAAATATCAGTTATTTCTTCTTGGCCCAAAATTGCACCTGCGATTGGTGCACCTGGATTAAAGACTAGAGGTCTGAAATATCAATAAGATATATAAATCTTATAATTTTTTCATTAATTAATAGAATTTTTTGATAATGTCTCATTTGAAACTGGAAAATGTAAAATTATACTATCATATAAATAAAAGTTAATCTTTACAAATTAATAAAAGTATAATTTACATTACGGGATCCCGCTGTGGATCATAGTACCGATATCCCCAACTGAAAGATTCAACGGTTCCGATTACTAATAAGACGATCAACAGTACGAATATGTTCCTCATATTTCCGATCAAATCTGATGATTACTCTAAAAAAATATTAATAGTGAACTACGGACGAAAAAATTTATACCATCTTAAGAAGGATTACGTTGAATAAAGCATTGATTGTAATTATAAACTTTTTGGATATTGAAATACGCTAACCGACAGCTTAAAATGAAACAATGTCCCCATTGATATGATATCACTGATAGTTCCTTCCTGATTAAAAAAATTTAGAAATGCAAGTTCACTTCCTAGGTCAGGAAAGGATAAATCAATCAAAAATTATAAAATATTTGGCGGACCTTCAATATTTTGAGTTAGAAAATTCCACGAATACAATTATATACATTAGAAAAATAACTATTAAGTTGATCTCTTGTAATACTGTAAAATTAAAGAGAGGATTGCAGCAGAATTATTATTAAATAAGATGGAAGGTTTGTTTTGAACAATTGCATTCGATATAAAATTTGCAAATTATATAAATTAAATTTTGTAAACTATAATATTAACTATATGTTCCTTTTTTTTCATCAAATATTTTTGAGTCTTTTGGTGATTATAAATCTAAAGATATTCTAAATATCCACACTAACTTAAAAGATTTGATAGAAACGAAAATAATTTATTTTTATTAAAGTATATTACTGCTCAGCAGTGGAAAATGCTGCCATGGTATGAGAAATTATTGCGTTTCCTGAACTTCTGGATAAAAATAATTTTATCAAAAAAATGTTATCAAGGTGTTAGGAGGAAGAACTTTAGAAATATTCATAAATTTCGTTGATAAATTTCCCATGCAATAAAGATTGAGAAAAAAAACAAAACAGTATTTAGTTTTTGAATAGACGAATAGAAGACATTCTCGGATTTTGACTTTTGTGTCGTATGCAAGCTGATCCACTTTCATTTAATCTTTTATACCATTCGTCGATTTTATTTCTGACGCAAAAAAAAAAGATGCGAAATAGGAGTTTTAAACACAAATGCGCTCAAATAATATTTTTTCCTAATAGTATTTCGAAACGCTATTTTTTTCCTAATTTTGATTTCATGCATTTCTCATCGTATAAAGATTAAAAAAAAGAATAGTGTTTTGAAATATCATTGCAGAAATGTGAAATTTTTGAAAATTAAGGGAGTAATCTTACAGTTTTTCTTTTGTTATTTTTTAAAGATATCATTTTATACGATTATAAATTCGTTATATATGCAACCAACCATTGAAAAAAATGCAATAAAATATAATAAAAACTAAATATAATTTATGCCTCAAAAGTAATAGATGAGAAGAGTGGCGTAAAAAAGAATTTTATTCTTTTTGGTTTCGATAATTAAGTTTAGCCAATTTTTCTTAGTCTTCATAAATCTATCCTAAAGCTGAAAAGAGAAGTTGCGGGAGAATGCTTTGAGGAATAAGAAATAAAATATATTCAATGGTTTTCAGAAATACAAGAAAAAAGACAAGAAAAAAGAAGAAATCTTCATCATTTTCCTGATATTAAAAAATACTAAATACTGAAAGATTTTAGACAAAATCTGTGAAAACTTCGTAGCCTGATAGATAAGGCTTTGTATTCTTTGCAGACACTGCAAAAATCCAGATAATTTTTCCTCATATTAATAATTTATTTTAGCAGTTTTTTTTCGCTTATCAGTCTTGTTTTATACTTGGTGAGCCTGGCAACAGTTAGATTTTTTATCCTCTAACAACTGAAGGTAGCTTAAATTATCTTCAGATAATATAATTTTAGGTTGCATATTGTTGCCTTGTTCTTTGTTAGGTACAATCAATTTTATATAACTACTCAGAATATGGGTTCTATTGCTAAAAAATCGGATCAAATTACTATGTTTGTTTGAACTTATTATTTAACTTGTTCTGTTCCTGTATCCTCGTTGTCGTTCTTATTGGATTTAATTTTATAATTCCTTTTATAGTTTTAAAAGAGCCGTAATTCTTTTTTGCACCAATATTTATTTCTATTCTTTGCTCATCTTGGAATTAGGCGAGTTAAATCCTTTTTAGCATTGCTTTTTTAAAAAATTGTAGAATTGTTTCTCAAATTAAATAAAAATAAGAAAAAGACTAGAAAGGGAGATCAAGAGACCGAGAAGGGACAAGATAAAAAGCTAGTGAGAGAGCAAAGAGAAAATGTTAAATATTAAAGGATTCATTTATCAGAGGATTCTGTTTGGCGTAGCATTTTTCAGAGACACTCATTCCGGATGAGTGAAATAATTTAAAATAAAATTTGAAATGAGATTTTGTCTTTATTGATGTGAAATTCAATTTTAATCTATCGTCATGCTTTTCAGCAGCAATAATATAAGCTAAATATTTAATATATATGCCGTTGATGGAATCTTGAAATTTTCACTTTTTTAATTAATTTAAATGAATAATTAACTTGACCGTTTGATACGGAGCCATTGTCACAATTTTTTTAATTGTAAAATGATTTATGGAATACAATTGATGCATTTTGACTAGCTAATTAAGAAGCAATTGACTTCTTGAATTTTTGTACTATAAGAGATTTTTCACAGATTATTGTACACTATTAAATTAATTGATTTTTTAGCTCATTTTTTATAAAATGTTTTCTTTTTGATATAATGCGTATAGTTTAATTTATATTTCCTTAGATCCTTTTTTTTGCAATTTTTTTTTTAGTTAATTAAATATATTAAAAAATTTTATTCATTTCATATAAAGCACATTGTCCGGAAGAATATGGAAAATTACTCTCTTATCTGTCTTTTTCTCAGTTTTGTGCAAAGTGTTGTTGAATGGATATTGTATATTTGTCAAACTAAATAAAAAAATATGATCATTATCAAGGCTTTAGATTTCGGATTTTAAATCAAAATAAATATAGAAATGATAAAAATTTGTATAAATTATTAATAATAAAAGAATTCTCTGCAAATGATTCATGTTAAAAAAATCTTCCTAAATTCGTGTTCTTGTTCGTCTTACACATGAACTTTGTATTGACTGTGTCGAAGTGTACGTATCTGACATTTGATATCACTTTACGCATCAATAAAATGAAGTAAATATGTACAAGAAATAAAAATGATTTAAATTTGTTTTTTTTTTTCGTTTTCTACTAAAAAAAAAGGTCAAAGAATGATTTCATGCAAATAAACAAAAATGCATAATAAGTATAATATAACTCTATTATTCTGGATATCACTTTCGTTTAAATCAGAAGACAATGGATTGATGTCAAGCGTAAACGCATATTATCAAAAAGATGAGAAGATTTTAAAAATCGAAACAATTGTCTGCATTCATTCTTTTTTGAAAAACAGAGTTAATCATTTTGCAAAAAGATGAGATGATGGAAAAAAAGAATGAATATTGTATATTTGTCAAACTAATAAAAAAATATGATCATTATCAAGGCTTTAGATTTCAGATTTTAAATTAAAATAAATATAGAAACGATATAAATTAGTATAAATTATTAGTAATAAAAGAATTCTATTCTTTTTGAAAACTTCCGAAAAATTTCACGGTGCTAAGCAAGCGTCTAATTAATTAATGCCTGTTCATTTTATATAGTTATTCTGTTAACAGTAGGAAGTAGAAGCATCTGTTAAACATTTTGGACTACAATCTTTCATGGATTTCAAAATGTTTAATAATATATTAAAGCAGCAATTCATTTAAAAAAGTTGTTTTCCTTTTTCTTTTTTTTTTAAATTATTTTTAGAACACAACAGAATTTTCTAATTTACAAGACTTTAAAAACATTTAATGGAAAAAGAGGTGGGGGAAAAGTGTGACATTATGGTTAATGTCACACCTTTCAATTTATAAAGCTTCACATAACTTGCTTCTTATTATTATATAAACATTGTGCCGTATACAGTTGATCTTACTTATGATGGAAATTCTGCTGGAAATTTTCGCCTAATTTAATATTAGGCCATTTTAAATTATTATGGATAATGAAATAATGTTAAGACTGTAATTACAATCAAATTTCTAATTCTTCAAAATTTTAGAAAAAATGAATGATTTGATACTCAAAAGTGAGCATCAGATTCGTTTTAATCTATCCATTTAATTTTATTGCTCAAAAACATAAATTTTTTCAAATACTGAAAATTTTTTCTTTCGCGCTTCATTATTAAACTTTTGTTTTTTAAGGGTAATTAACAGATTTTGATGAAAAATATGAAGAATATACTGATTTTACTGATTGTTTTACTGGCAATCGCAAGTGTCGAATCCTTTGGTTGGGGATATTCGTACTACGGTGCACAACGGGATTTTGTGGAGTAAATTATACTTTTTACTAATTTATACAAAACTAATCGATAAAAAAAATGTCTTTAATGTGAATTTATTTTACACAAGGATGCTTCATGTTTTTTTATGGTGATAGATGACAAGCAAATATTGACAGATAATTTTATTTAATCAATGAAAAAAATTCCAGTGGTTGAAAGCTTAACTACATTTATCGATATTTCAGGTTTCCAGCATTTAATGCGGGTGGAGCACTCGCTGGTGCTATATTGGGCAAGAAGAAATAATTGATATTTCTTATTTCAATCTTGTTTATTTTGCTAAGTAAAATGTGCATATTATTTTTATTTCATATGATTTATTTATAAACTTTAGATGTTCAAAATTTCACACACTTCAAATTTAATAACATTACTTGTGACAGAAAAACGAAGCAAAAATTGAACATATGTGAAGAATTTATGAATATCAACTAGTCACATACAAATATCAATCTATCAATTACTTGTTGATTCATATATGAATTATTATTTTGATAATTACATCATTGTACATTCCACAACTATCAATTGAGTAGAATTAATTCTTGCTTTCAAATTTATTCGCCATTTTGAATTACAGTAATTTTCCAATATCCATTTTGTTCTACAATTAGGATTCAATTGAAATGATCGATCCGATTGTCCGGTAGACGTACAGCTTTCTTGGCTTATTAAATAATACACTTTTTTGTCTGTGCTATAAAGTTCGAAGTTTATTATTAAGTACCATTGATTGTTGAAGTGGTTTTAGCCATTATATCACGCATACTGCATGATTTTTTAATCTTTTCATTTCTCTAGAAATTTAATTTTGCAATCAAACACAATTACATTACAACTATGAAACATTATCACTAATTGCATCGATTTTATGCCACGAAATGATCAGTTAAAAATTAGTCAGATATAAATATATTCAAGTTTAATGCATAGAATATGGATTTATTTTTTAGCCTTCATGCATAAATTTTTTTAGGATTGATTTGTATGCTATTTATGCTCTATCTTCCAAAGGTCAGGCAGTTTTTTGGAATAAAGCAAACTCATAACAATTAGCGTTGTCTTCATGTATATATGAAATTAGAAAAACAATTTTTAAATTCACAAATGAATTCATGCATTATAGATGATAAATACAAACATTGAGATTAAGCCTGATAAGAAATATTTTAATTACTTATTTTATAAGTTAGGATAAAACCATCCAATTTTTTGTCAGTCTTATATTCATGAATAATTCTCAATGTTTGCTTATTTATTGTTTAAATTATTTTAGCTGATAGTATTTTATAATTCGGCTATTTTATAATTCAAATATATTGATTAAAATATTCGATATCTTTTGCTGGATATAACTTCTAATCTTAGACAGTATATTTTTCGATTTCTCTGGATAATACCTGGAGATATATTTGCAATTAAGATTATAATTTGGAATGGAGAACTTTTAAAGACTGCTATCAAATACGTTACAAGAATATACTCAATAAATTACTTCTTAGATATTAAGCAAGCTACTTTTTCTTAAAAGAAGACAATATTTAAAAATTGAATAATATTTGAAGTTATTTTCATCCAAAGAAAATACATTTTCTTGCGTTATACAAAATGAAATGAATATTATTGACTTAATTTTGAAGGAAAGAATCATTGCGATACTAAAAAGATATGTATAAAATTATTCAGCCCTTCTTGCAAATGCAATTTCTCGCCGAAGAGCTGAGGGATCAGACTGATTTTTCTCGACACTGTCCAATTGTGTCATCGATTTGTGCTGTCATTCAGACCCTCCTTTGTATTGTCATCATTTCCTCTAAGTATTACCACTTCTTTCGACATATTTATTTCATCCTAAAGATGAAAAATTAGGTATTGGGTGGATTGGATTCTTCGTCTGATCAACTTTGATCTGTTTTCTTTATCATCTGCCAATCGTTTATCAAATAGATGTGAGTCGTGAATGAAAAGGAAAGTTTCATCAGCAATAAATTCTTAAGCCCAAATTAACTTGATTGGTTAATAGTACGAAATAATAAATCATTATTTAGTTCATTTATTAATGGATATATAGTGGAATTTGTTTACTTCATATAAAGCAATATGCTTGCAAGAAAATGAAAAGTTGCTTCTCTCATTCTTTTTTCAATTTTTGCAAAAGATAATTGAATGAATGCTATACATTTGTCAGAATAATTAGAGAAAGGTGAAAGTTTTAGATTTTGGGTTTCAAATTTAATGAAAATAGAGAATATTTTGCGCTTTATTAGGATTACAGTTCTTCCTAAAGTCATATTCCAGTTCGTCTTATGCATGAACTTTGAATTAACTGTAACTAGTGCACGTATCTGATTTTTAGCATTATTTTAAGTATCAAAAAATGAAGAAATATGTGTAAAGAATAAGGAATGAAACGATTTAAATTAGTTTTTTCATTTTCTATCAGATAAAGAAATGGGCAAAAGAACAGTTTTATACAAATAAACAGAAATGCATGAAAGTGAATTCTATTTACTTGAGCATTCCGGAGTAATACTTCGTTTAATTAAATGACAATGTATGGATTCAAGAGTGAACTATATTATCACACTCGGAGAGCTTATAAAAGCCAAAACAATTTCATATATTTATTTAATTCTAAAATTCAGTTTTAATTGTCTAAAAAAGGAAAGGAAAAATCGAAGTTATTCAAACTTCGAAAAACTTTTTTGGAATTCTAGCAATACCATATTGTGTGATAGGAATCATAAATTCTGAATTAAAAAATTTAAAAAAACTGTTTAATAAATAATGCTTGGAAAACATAATAAATTCTCCATGAACGATACAGTAAAAATTCTCTTTTTTCCATTAAGTTTTAAAGTTGATGTGAATGTTTAGAAATTAAAGAATTCTATAATTTATTAAAAGACTCAGATAATTCGACAAAATGAAGAGGGGGAGGAAATATAGGATTAATATAACACTACATCGTTTATACAAACACTATCTCAGACACATTTCTCCAGATCTTATCTTTTATCCTACATAAATAATAATTATTATTTTGTTGTAAACATTCCTTAAATAAAAATTAGTTTAACGCTATGTTTGCTAAAATATCTAATTGCATTCAAATAAGACATTCAATTAGAATTTTTAGCCAAAATATTGAAAGTAA
>SNRZ01000178.1:0-108305 GCA_008729115.1 Dirofilaria repens
TTATTCATCATTATTTGTGAATTCATTTAAAAAATAAAAGCAAATAAAAATACATTTGATTGATATTAGTATAACCTATTATTATTAGGCTATAGGAAATAAATCGAAAAAAAAAAAAAAAAAAGGTCGAGATCAATTTACGAAAAATAATAATTGACCATCACAAATAGATATCATTTAAAAATTTCAGTTAATCTTTTTTTTTTTTGATTACTTAAAAGTGTTAATGATAAGATTTTTTTTTTTTTGATCATTGAAAAATGATAATAATGAGTGATTGTTTTTTGGATCATTTAAAAATGATAACAATGAGTGATTGTTTTTTTTTTTTTTTTGATCATTGAAAAATGATAATAATGAGTGATTGTTTTTTTTTTTTTTTTGATCATTTAAAAGTGATAACAATCAGTGATGCTTTTTTGATCAAACTTAAAAAAAAAAGTGATTTGAAACAATTTCGAAATAACTAATTAGACTGTTTTACTTATCGATTGAAATCATTTGATCACTTGATGAAATCATTTGATCATGAAATCATTTGATCATTTGAAATCATTTGATCAATTAGAATATCATAATTTCGAAATGATTGATTAGCAATTTTAAGTATTAACAACGTAAAATATTAATTAATAATATTGATTTTCTCTGTTGATAAAAAAGGAATTTTAAAATTTGAAGTACTTTTATCATTTCAATTTATTATTGTATACATATTGTCCAATGCTTTGTAATTTTGATTTCAACTGGTTGACCAATATTTGAAAATTGACATGTCAAGGTGAATGACGAGATGGGACTGTCTCGAATCTCTCGAATAATAGGATTGGATTGTATCGAGTCGTTTAGAATATGAAGGATTATGAGCAGTGGTAGGAAAGTGCGAAATAATATGGAATCTTTTTTTTTTTTTTCTCTATAAGATTTTAAAATTTATTTCATTTTACGCTATTTCATGCTATATCATTTGTTTAATCAGCACTTGATATGATATTTCAAATTTGATAATTTTAACTTGTCCAGTGATACGTATTAATGATAACAATTTTCATATACAGAACTTATGTATTGTAGTGATGATAAACTAATGATAAATTCATATCGATTTTATCGTATTAATTTTTCTAAATGTATGCCTTTGATTGTCTTAGATAATTAAAATAAATCAGTATCAATATCATAATTTTTCAATAAGATATTCGAAATTTTTTTTATTTATTCTGAGATAATTTCATTTTTGCTTCAATTGAAACGAATTCAGGAATAATTATCAATTATATCAAAAAGATAACAAAATAATTTACTATTTGAATTTTAGCCGAAAAAATGTTAACATTTACTATCCGAGAATAATTGTTAATTATGAATAATTAAGTTAAATTTATTGCTCATATCTGCTTGCATGTTTTTCTATCAGATTTTTATCAAAATCAAAAATTAATAATTTAAAATTTTTAGAAAAAAATTTTCAAGCAATTTAAAGCTAATGTTTTTAACATATTCAGATATATATATATTCATTTCTTATATCATACTCAGATATACATGTATATATTCATTTCCCATATGTATTCGGATACATATATATTCATTTCTTATATCATACTCAGATATACATGTATATATATTCATTTCCCATATCATATTCGGATACATATATATTCATTTCTTATATCATACTCAGATATACATGTATATATTCATTTCCCATATCATATTCGGATACATATATATTCATTTCTTATATCATACTCAGATATACATGTATATATATTCATTTCCCATATCATATTCGATACATATATATTCATTTCTTATATCATACTCAGATATACATGTATATATATTCATTTCCCATATCATATTCGGATACATATATATTCATTTCTTATATCATACTCAGATATACATGTATATATTCATTTCCCATATCATATTCGGATACATATATATTCATTTCTTATATCATACTCAGATATACATGTATATATTCATTTCCCATATCATTCGGATACATATATATTCATTTCTTATATCATACTCAGATATACATGTATATATATTCATTTCCCATATCATATTCGGATACATATATATTCATTTCTTATATCATACTCAGATATACATGTATATATTCATTTCCCATATCTATTCGGATACATATATATTCATTTCTTATATCATACTCAGATATACATGTATATATATTCATTTCCCATATCATATTCGGATACATATATATTCATTTCTTATATCATACTCAGATATACATGTATATATTCATTTCCCATATCATAATTCGGATACATATATATTCATTTCTTATATCATACTCAGATATACATGTATATATTCATTTCCCATATCATATTCGGATACATATATATTCATTTCTTATATCATACTCAGATATACATGTATATATTCATTTCCCATATCATATTCGGATACATATATATTCATTTCTTATATCATACTCAGATATACATGTATATATTCATTTCCCATATCATATTCGGATACATATATATTCATTTCTTATATCATACTCAGATATACATGTATATATTCATTTCCCATATCATATTCGGATACATATATATTCATTTCTTATATCATACTCAGATATACATGTATATATTCATTTCCCATATCATATTCGGATACATATATATTCATTTCTTATATCATACTCAGATATACATGTATATATTCATTTCCCATATCATATTCGGATACATATATATTCATTTCTTATATCATACTTCATATATACATGTATATATTCATTTCCCATATCATATTCGGATACATATATATTCATTTCTTATATCATACTCAGATATACATGTATATATTCATTTCCCATATCATATTCGGATACATATATATTCATTTCTTATATCATACTCAGATATACATGTATATATATCATTTCCCATATCGTATTCGGATACATATATATATGTATATATATATTCATTTCTTATATAAATCTCATATACATGTATACATTCATTTCCTATATCATAATTCGGATATATATATTACGATATTTATATATTCATTTCCTATATCAGCAATTATATTTCATTATTGAAGAACATCAATTTTTATTCCTATATTTTAACAATATTTTATGAATTTTAAAATTCTATCGGCCAATTTTTATTTCCTATATTTCACCAATATTTTAGAAAATTTTAAAATTAAATCATGATGATACATAATTATATTAGATTTTTTTTTTTGCTTAAACTGAAATCTCGACGAATGAGATGATAAGATAGTTGTAGAGAAAATATCGAAATTGTCATTTAATTAGCTTATCATCTTTTTTCATTTCTCTTAATTCATTACTAGCATTATCGAATCATTTTTTTTTTTATCACGGAAGTCTATATGTGATAAATAGATAATTGAAAAGAAATGTCAAACGAGAAAAGATTAATTAATTTAATATTAAAAATTTACGAATTGAATTTTCTCAAAATTCATTCTTATTTCTAAAATTTTTCATTATTTTTTGATTCCAAATTGATCAAAAATTTACAAATACGAATTTGAATTTTATCACTTCAGAAATAAAAAAAGAAAGATTTTTAATTTTAATTCATTGAAAAATTTCAATTCATTATGATATTTTCCAAAGTTTTATTAATTCCGAAGTTTTTTTTTTTTGTTTCTGACGCTTATCATTGATAAGTTCTTATTGATTTATTTAATCAATTTATTAAATATAAAAAGAAACATATTTTTTTTAGCTTAATTATTATAAATATATTTAATTTATGAAATTTAATTCGTTCTATTTAAATATCTTTCGATGATAATTATATGTTATGAAGAATTGTTATTGTTTGTTTATTTGTTTGTTTGTTTTTTGTTGTTTTTTATTTGTTTATTTGTTTATTTATTTATTTATTGATTTATTTATTTATTTATTGTTGTTATGCAAAAAATAATTTTTAATTTGCAGTAAATCGCAAATGGCATCGTTGTTTCATCGAAAGCAATTTACAATTTTTGCGATCTTCTTCCAGGTATGATTAAATCGCATTATTCTGCATACATCATTATGCTTAATAACATATATGTTTACCTTATGATTTTAAAGTTGATCTATTATTTAGAAAAAAAAAAAAATATTTTTTAATTCATGTATGAAATATATCAAGTACCATGAAGGTAAGTTATGAAGAATTTTGAAGTGAAGAGAGTTCAAGAAGGTGTGAAACCGCTAAGATGGAAACAGATAGAGTTAATGAAACTTATTCAACCTAATTTAAATTATGAATATCACTTTTTTCTTTTTGTATATAGTTATTCCACATTATAAGCATTTTTGAGGGATGATATATTCCGGATCAGTTTGATGATATATTCCGGATTTTTTTTTATATATAGTTATTCCACATTATAAGCATTTTTGAGGGATGATATATTCCGGATTTTTTTCTTATATATAGTTATTCCGCATTATAAGCATTTTTGAGGGATGATATATTCCGGATCAATTTGATGATATATTCCGGATTTTTTTTTTGTATATAGTTATTCCACATTATGAGCATTTTGAGGGATGATATATTCCGGATTTTTTTTTATATATAGTTATTACAGATTATAAGTATTTTTGAGGGATGATATATTCCGGATCAGTTTGATGATATATTCCGGATTTTTTTTTATATATAGTTATTCCAGATTATAAGTATTTTTGAGGGGTGATATATTCCGGATTTTTTTTTATATATAGTTATTACAGATTATAAGTATTTTTGAGGGATGATATATTCCGGATCAGTTTGATGATATATTCCGGATTTTTTTTTATATATAGTTATTCCAGATTATAAGTATTTTTGAGGGGTGATATATTCCGGATTTTTTTTTATATATAGTTATTCCACATTATAAGCATTTTTGAGGATGATATATTCCGGATCAATTTTATATATTTGTTTTTTTATTTGTTTTTATAAATTCTTGAAATTTACTTTTTCTAGTAGAAAAAAAAACCTCATATTTGATAATCAATAAGTTTGAGCAATTATTTAAATTTTGAAAAATAATGATTAGATATCATTTTTAATTGATTATTTTGATTTGCTAAATGTTACATTCTCGAGACACGAATGAATGTAATACAAAAGTTTATTTGTTATGCAAAAAAAATTGTTTGTTTAAATTTGTTTAGATGTTTTTTTTTACATTCGAATTTGTCAATTTTTATCATATCACTCATATCATTTTATATGATTTTTAAATTTCTTCCACAAATTTCATTCATTCATTCATAGTTATTTCTAATTCTAATGATTTTTTTCATTACAGAATAGATCATTCATCATTGATTAGAAATTCATAGTTATTTGTAATTTTTCATCATCAGAATACAATTATATCGTTATAAATTTATCCTTATCATAGAATAAGTATTTATCATTAATTAAAAATATTTGGAATAATTAATTAGCTAGCTAAATTATCAAAAAATGAGAATGTGATTGATTTATTATCTTAATTTATATGAGTTTTTTTTTTTCCATTCATACCTGAAAGATATAAATTGAAATTCAAATGAATGAAAAAAAGAAAGAAATTCTAAAGAAAAAAAAATTGAAAATTTTACATTTCATATCAAATTTATCCTTATCATATCAAGCCTTAACGTTTTTCAAAAAATGAATCTCATATTGATAAAATGATATTAAATTATATTGGAATTGGAATGAATAGGAAAATCGTCAAATAATAATTTAATTAACTAGGGTATCGATCAAATCTATCATACATACTTTTCAATAAGTGAATTATTCAAATATTTATTTTATTAATATAACACGGTTAAAAAAAAACGCTACATCTTTTGGAAGCGCTGATAAAGCTAATCATATCAACTGATAAAACATAGCTGATAAAACAGAATTACATAAACATAATTCTTGTGCAATCAGATAAATCAAATTATTTATATTGCACATTTTTGAACAAACTCTTTATCATTCTCGACAGGAAATTCATTCCTTGCAATGCTATCTAATATTCATAATTGTTTAAATTTTCTTTCATCTCTTTTTTGCTGTATTTTTAATAAGAATTCTTGCAATATATCAGACTTTTGTTTTTCTGAAATTTGCATAATTTTATAATTGGAATTTTATAATATCATTACTTGTTATAAATCTTTGGAATTATTTAATTCTATTAGCAATTTAATTAGTACTAATTTCCCTTTTCTTTTATTCTTCTATTTCCTCCTCTTTTCTACATTTAAAATTATTTCCTATTATAAATATATGTATAATTTTGAATCAAATTATAGAATATATATATATATATTGCAAATTCTTAAAGAATTTATAGAGAATGTAAGATAAGTGTAATTAATCGATTAAGAGGAAATTCTTAGATCAATTGATTAAATATATTTGGAAAGGGTAAATATTTCATTGATAATATGATCAGCTAATGCAACATATATGAATTTAATGATTAATTATCTCATGCAATTTAGTTTAACATTCCAACGAATATTCTTAGATCAATTTGATTAAGGATATTTGGAAAGTGTAAATATTTTATTGATAATATGATCAGCTGATGTAGCATATATAAAATTAATGATTAATTAACCATTCAAATGCAACTAATATCGAATATTGATTTATTTTGATAAAACTTTTTTTTTTGATAAATTTTATATTTATGATAAATTTTATGTTTATAAAATTTATTTCTACTATTTGTTTTATTATTGCCTTGAAATCTTATTCACATTCGTCCATTAACTATTCTCGATTATTGTAAAAATAAATAAATTAAGGAAAAGTTAGACGAAATATGCTAAAAAATTTTTGCAATAATTTTTGTTTTCAATAGGAAAAAAAAAACCGAAATTGAAATGAAATAATATTGCAAAAGTTTAAGAGAAAAATATTTTTGAAATTTTCATCTTCAAAAATTTTGTAAAAAATTTTATATTTTAATTGTAAGATTATTAGATTCGAAATTATTAGATTCATAAAAGCGTTTAGATTCTCTGAATACAATATAATATGCTTTATTTTAAAGATAAGAATTTCAAATATATTAAATAATAATAATAATAACAATAATAATATTAATATTAGTAATAATAGTAATAATAATAATAATAATAATAATAAATTCGGTTAGAAATAAAATAATAATTAAAATACCTTGGAAAATAGAAAATCCATAAATGATACGAAAATTATTAGAATAAATTTCCTCGTATTTTCGAAGATTCAAATTGTAGCATTGAAGATGGAAGAGTAAAATAAGCGCCATAGAAATGATACATTTAATTAAACAAGCTGTAATTTACAATTTTAAGTTTAAATTTAAACAAACAAACGAAAAAATTTTGTTAAAACTATAAAAAGCATTTTCGAGATTTCTTGATTTGAAACAAGCAAGAAAAAAATAATCTCGACTTTCTGATATACCTTTTATATACAATAAGCATTATCGAGATTTCTTGGTTTGAAACAAGCAAGAAAAAAATAATCTCGACTTTCTGACATACCTTTGATATACAATAAGCATTATCCAGATTTCTTGATTTGAAACAAGCAAAAAAAAAAAAATAATCTCGACTTTCTGACATACCTTTGATATACAATAAGCATTATCCAGATTTCTTGATTTGAAACAAGCAAAAAAAAAAAATAATCTCGACTTTCTGACATACCTTTGATATACAATAAGCATTATCGAGATTTCTTGATTTGAAATAAGCAAAAAATTAATCTTAACTTTCTGATATATTATTGATATACAACAAAAATAACAATCAATATTTTTTATTCAAAATTTTTTCAAACAATAACATAAATTTCATTGAAAAAAAAAAGCAACTTAAAAAAGATGTATTTTTTTTTTTTTTTGTTTTTTTGTTTTTTTTAAATTCTCGAATGAATATTACGAGAAAATATATTTGGCAAATAAATTATTTATTTAATTTGTTTAAATTTTTTTTTTCATCTTCAACAAATTATTGTATTTTTTTTTCTATTTTATTTTTATAATTTACAATGATAAAAAAATTGAAATAATAAAAAAAAGATTTTTTAAAAAAAATCTTTTTTTTTTTTTTTAGATTCTATTTTTAATTCTCTTTGCTATATTTGGACAATATTCAAATAATGCAATGCCTGGTGGTACGACAAGTACCAATTTTGTCAACACTAATTATCCATGTTTGTTTATTTTGTTTTCTTTTTTTTTTTCCCTATAATTTTATTAAAAGAATATTTTTTTTTATAAATTAAATTATGAAATATATTTTATATTTCAAATTTTATAGAATTAAAATTTATTTATTATTATTCTAATATTGTATCTTTCATTTTGTTTTTACCTTTATTTTTACCTATTATTAAATTATCATATGAGAATTATGAAAGAGTATGATAAGTAAAAGTATGAGTATGATAAGTAAAAGTATGAGTATGATAAGTAAAAGTGATAAGTAAAAGTATGATAAGTAAAAGTATGAGTATGATAAGTAAAAGTATGAGTATGATAAGTAAAAGTGATAACTAAAAGTATGATAAGTAAAAGTATGAGTATGATAAGCCAAAGTGATAAGTAAAAGTATGATAAGTAAAAGTAAATATTTTAGTATTCCAAGATATTCATATGATGACATTAATCGGTATGGGATTTATAATGGTTTTTCTACGACGATACGGCTTAGCTGCCCTTTCAATCAATCTTTTACTTACCTCTCATGCTATTCAATGGGCACTTATTGTACGTGGATTTTTTTCACCTGAATTTACCAATATTGGACGTTTCTCGATTTCTATTCTTGAGTAAGTTAATAAAAGCATTTATTAAATTAATTTAATTATTCAATTATCTATCAAATTATTATCATCTAATCATTATCTTCTAATCATTATCTTCTAATCATTATCATCTAATCATTATCATCTAATTTATTGAATTATATCATTTGTGAGATGAATAAATAAATTCTCGAGATATCATCAATATTTGGAATATTACTCTTTAGCTATATTTTATATTTTTTGATGAAATAAAAATTAAATTTTTAGCTTAATTACTGCCGATTATGTTGCACTTACCGTTCTGATCACAATGGGTGCTGTATTGGGTAAACTTACCCGGTACAGTATATGGTAATGTCTGCTATCGAAGTACCAATTGCTGTTGCTGTTGAACATCTCGTCTTACGATATCTTAAAGTTTCAATTTTTTTTTTTTTTTTTTTTCTTAAATTGATAAATAAATTTGTTGAAAATAATCATTTTTAATCAATATATCATAAATTTCTATCTTAAAGCTCATTTTTTGTTAATTTAAAAAATTTTCGTTTTCTGATCAATCAATCGATAATTTAGTAGAAATTAAAAATCAAAAAAAAAAAAAAATATAGGTGATTGATATTGGCCGTTCAATGATAGTTCATTGCTTTGGGGCATATTTTGGCTTGGCTTTAGCAAAAGTAATCAATAAAAAAGAAATGATTACACATCAACATGAGGGTACCAGCTATAATTCTAGTATATTTGCTATGATTGGTTAGTTGTAATTTTTTTATTTTTTTTTTAAATAAAAATAAAAAGGTTGCAAATAGATAAGAAACATAGGTAATCTAAAGAGGATAGATGGAGAAAACAGGTAATCTAATGAGAATAGGTAAGAAAAACAGGTAATCTAAAGAGTATAGGTAAGAAAAACAGGTAATCTAAAGAGTATAGGTAAGAAAAACAGGTAATCTAAAGAGTATAGGTAAGAAAAACAGGTAATCTAAAGAGTATAGGTAAGAAAAACAGGTAATCTAAAGAGTATAGGTAAGAAAAACAGGTAATCTAAAGAGTATAGGTAAGAAAAACAGGTAATCTAAGGAGAATGGATAAGGAAAACAGGTAATCTAAAGAAAATAGGTAAGAAAAAGAATTCTAAAGAAAATAGGTAAGGAAAATAAGTAATTTAAAAAGTACAGGTGAGGAAAATAGAGTAATCTAAAAACAATAGGAAGATAAATAGATAAGAAATACAGGTAATTTGAAGAGAATAGGTAAGAAAAATGGATTATCTAAAGAGAATTGATAAGAAAAATGGATATTCAATTTCAAACATAAAATGAAAAGTTTTCATAATTTACTCCATAGAATACTTTGATAAAGACAAAAAAAAAAAAAAAAAGAAATTGAACTTAATAAAATTGAATGAATTTTTTAGATTAATTGTTATTATTATTTTTAAAATTTTTGTAAATATTTTCTTTTTTCAGGTACCCTATTTCTTTGGGCATTTTTTCCATCATTCAATTCAGCTTTGGCAATTCCCGAAGATTCTCGACATCGTGCTATTCTAAATACCTATTTAGCACTTTGTTCATCTACTGTTTGCACATTTCTAATCAGTCAATTGCTTGATCATGAGCATAAGGTTTTTTTTTTTTTTGATATTATATTTGGCAAGAATAATCGAAGTTGATAGTTGCAGATAGATTCTAATCAAATTTTGATATAAATTATTTACAGTATCGCTTCTCGATGATACATATATCGAATTCAGTTCTTGCTGGTGGTATTGCTATTGGTACAGTTGCAAATATCATTCTCGACCCATTTTTTGCCCTACTAATTGGCTGTTTAGGCGCTTTTGTTTCAGTTCTTGGCAATAATTGCATTAGGGTTTGTTTTTTTATAATCTAACTGAAATATCATTATTTGATTATAAAAAAATGATACAAATATGCCCAATTTGTGATAATCATTCGAAATTTATTTCATAACTTTTAAAATTATTTATCATTTTTAGAAATTTAAATGAACGAAAATAATAATTTTATTTCATATATATGGCTATATGGCATAAATTTTTAGCCAATTGGAGTTCGAGTTTTTGGAATTCATGATACACGTGGTGTTGGCTCGATTCATGGATTGCCCGGTAATAATAGCTTGGCTTTTTATTAAAATTTTTGCAAATTTTTTTTAATTTTTTTCAGAAAAAAAGAAGTAATTAGAATTAGATGGAGGAATTGTTTAAAATTCATCAAACTGAAGAAATTACGAGAGTTGAAATCAGGATTTTTCTTACTCCAATGGCCAATGCTAAACTGATAAGCTATGGCCAGTGCTAGACTGATAATGAATAAGAAATATTTCGAAAAAAAAAGCAGCCAAATAGTGATAAATTTAAAACGACAAAAATTTTTAGGTATTTTGGCTGGCATTCTCGGCTTCATTTTTACGACTCTTTATGAACCAACTCGTTATGGAACTGGGTTATTTGCATATTCTTGATATTTATATTTTTACTATGATTAGTTTAACGAGAAATTATTTTATCAAATTAATCAAAGCGAAAATGTATTTGAGAATGAACTCTTGAGATGAAAGCATTGATAAGCAAGAGATAAAAAAGATTACTAGCAAAACATAATTTTAATTTTTAACTTCAAATATAAAATGTTTAAAATGTTTGCATAAAATTACAGCAACGTAACTCATATCTATCCGGCAATAAACAACAGTGAACAAAGTCGTGATATATTTGTGCAAGCTGGTTATCAACTTGCTGCGCTTGTTATCATCTTGCTTATCGCGATCGTTGGTGGAGCTATCACCGGTAAACATTTATTATTCCATTTTTAAATTTCAAAATTATCTTCATAACAATTTATTGAGCATCTTCTTTTCAGGGCTCATCTTACGACTCAATTGCTTCAATCGTATTCATGATAAGGAATTCTATTCGGATGGTGAATTTATCGAACCACCTGAAGATTATGATTTCACTACTAGGGTAAAATTTTTGAAAAAAGAAATCTTAATATTGTCACATTTAATTTCATCATATTGTAATAAATTTGAATCATTCTAAAAAGGATGAAAACATGAATAATTGTAATTTTTAAGATTCTTTTATCTGATTTCATCATCAATTAATTATAGTTTTCAAGATTCTACATGAATAATTATAATTTTTAAGATTCTTTTATTTGATTTCATCATCAACTAATTATAATTTTTAAGATTCTTTTATCTGATTTCGTCATCAATTAATTATAGTTTTCAAGATTCTACATGAATAATTATAATTTTTAAGATTCTTTTATTTGATTTCATCATCAACTAATTATAATTTTTAAGATTCTTTTATTTGATTTCATCATCAATTAACAAATTATTAGAAATTTTTAATATTTCTTGCACAAAAAAAAAAAAGGAAAAAAAGGAAAAAATACTTTGCAGATCATTTCAAAAATCGATCACATTGAATTAACCGAACATACGGCGCTTAATAAAGAATCAACATCTGTTGGACCAAGCAATCCTTGAGAAGAATTTTGATAACAAATGAATTTTTAATCCTTAATTTGCTTGCACTACGAAATCTGCAATATCATGATTTGATCTTAACAATATCAAACATAATTTTGCAGGAAAAAAAAAATGATTTATTATTATTCAAATTTTTAGCTTTAATTCAAAAATATGCGATAATGTTTTTTTTTTTTTTTTTCTTTTTTGAGTATCATCATCGTCACAAATATTTTATTCCTAAATCGTTTTTTTTTTTTTTTGTTTATCGAATTTTTTTCGAAAAATTTTCGAATATTTTCGAAAAAGAAGAAGAAAGATTTATTTGGGCTTAGCTGAATTGAAATTTTAAAGAATTATATTAGTAATTTTTATATTTGATATACAGCGGAAAAATTTTTCTAATAATACTAAATTTCGAAACAAATAATTGACTTTCACTTTATTATAATTTAAAAAAACAATAAATTGCGGCTTTTCTTTAACTCTCAAAATTAGCTAATCAAACAAATTGAAATAATTGAAAAAATTGCTTTCTCGATTAATTTCTCGATCAGATTAAAACAGACCAATAAATAACTAAGATTGAGGATAACTATTAGATTGGCGATCAGTATAGCTAACTGAAATTGAAGATATACTTTGCTGATTAACTTGATTAACTTTCAGTAAATTATCGAAAGGAAAATTTTCGGGCAGTTTACCCTATGATCATTCCATTATGAAGTTACGTGAAAATTTTTGCGTAACTTATTACAACTAAATAAGCATATTTCATACCGCTAAATATATTGGCTTATTTTTTAAATTTTTCAAAAACATATGAATAATTATTGTCATACATTTTCTAAATATAATAATCCACGATTTGATGATTTACATAAGCTACTAATTTCATCATATAAAAGATGAGGAAAGAGAAATTTTTAAAAATTAAAATTTAATTATTATTATTATTTTATTATTATTATTATTATTACTATTATTATTAGTTTGAAATATATTCGCATCGCAAATGTATGACGAAATAATTTTATGCGAAATTAATTACTTTTTAATTATTGTTTTCTTTTTTTTTTTTTTCTCTCTCTCTCTCTCTCTCTTTTCTATTACCTTTTTTTATTAAATCATTCTGAATTTATTTGAATTTATTTTCATATCTTTTTTTTTTTTATTTTTTCTTTTTTTGTTTTTGATATGCTCATTTCGTACCTCTTTTCGTTCTAATCTTTGTATCGTTTATGATCTGCGAAGAATTATTTAATAAACTGCCTAATTTAGTTTTAGGATCAACTTTCTGTCTAGATCGTTTTAATTCACATACACTATCAGAACTGAATATCAATCATTTGCCTGATCGATAAAGAGAAGGTTAATACGAATTCGCATTTTTAGTATTTGAATGATGAATTTTTTCCATGGCTTTGAATTTATCTTCATATTTGGCTTTGAATAATTATACTTAAGAATCTATAAATCCTGTTATCATTAACTGTTTATTTTTTTTTGGAAAAAATTCTAAAAAATAATATAATTTAAATTCTTAAATTATTCAGGCTTAATAAATTGGCTTTAGCTTGGCTTTTTTCGCATCATTAAAATTTTGATATAAATAATTTTTTTTTTTTGATGATTCTCAATCTTTTTTAAATCATAATTTTTGTTTGTTTTTTTTTTCCTCTCATTATAGCCAAGCGTAAGAGAATGAAGTATCATTTTGTCACTATCATTAGCAATTCTTTATTTATCAAAAATCATCAATCTACTCTAACAATAGTCTCTTAAATTTGAAATAGAGAATTAGAAAAAAAGTGCCAAAAATTTTTCAAGCCGATCATATAATGAAAATTCGTAAAATTGGCAATAATTTAATTTGCATTATCAATAGCAATTGTTGTGTTCGTTTTTGCTTTTTTTTTTTCTAATTTTCTCAATAAAATTTCAAAAGATTTTGAAAAATATGATGCTAATTATGAAAGCACATTAATTAAAATTATGTGATATTGATTTTGTTGATCGAAATCTGATAATGTATAATTCATTGATTCAATTTTCAACTAGTAATTTATTGCATTGATTATCATTCAAAAGTTAATTTTCGAGATGATTTTTTTTTTTTTTCAGAAAAAAGATGAATTGAAAATACTATCAATTCTGCATGATTCATTACATTTATTACAATGATTTTTATTTGAATCAAATAACAGTAATAAATGTTATTGTTATTAATGGTTAATAATAATTAATTAATTAATAATAATAGCAAATAATAATAATAATAATAATAATAAATAAATGGGATATGAATTCAACTAAACATCTAAAAAGATTATGGCTTCTGAAGTATGAAAATGAACTGCAGAAGGAAGCATTATTTATGGATTATATGATAAACGAAGTGATAATAACAAGAGATTGATTAATTCAAACAAAACGATACAATTAAAAAGAGCATGGATTCCGAAGTATAACAATGAATAATAGAAGGATTATTTATGGATTACTGATAAAAGAAATGATAATAATAATGATTAAGATATCAATTAATTCAGCAAAGCATAGAAGGAAATAGAAATTTATAAAAAAAAATACAAGAAATAAAGCAATGAAGACAATTTTGCAGCTCAAAAAAAAAGAAAAAAGTTAAATGTTTTAATAATAATTATCAGCAACTGTCGTTAATATCAAATGCGTAAAAAGAAGTGATATGGAAATGATAAGATTAATCCGATGAACAAATTAACATTCTATTATTTTATATATTAATACTAAATTATTTTTTAATACATAGATGTGTGCTAAGAGTTTTATATTGTAAATCGTTTAAATAAGTATATATCTCAAATACAAATTTTTATTGTTTTTATATTTGCACTAGCAAGCTTATCAATATAAGTAGCAATAGTAAGCTTATCAGTATGAAATAGCTGATTTTCACATCGCACCAAATCCTAAACAATGTTTATATAGATGAGAGAGAATAAATAACAATATGAAACTTTGATTAACATTCTAAAAAACATTCCGAAAAGAATCGACTAAAAAAACTGCTATTGTTTATTGCCAAATTATTGGTTATTTTCGAAAAATGAAAATTAAAACTGGACTTGTTTTTTTTTACAATATTTGCTCAAAAATTTAATAAACAGGTAATATATGTTTTCATTGATAAAGAAAAAGTGAAAAGTATTTTTACTACGTTATTAAAAACAAGCATTCGAAATCATTTCTGACATATGTCATAATGCTTGAGGGCTTCTTTTTATTTCAGATGATAAATTGAATGTGATAATATAATTTATTATGAGTAGCATATGATATGTTTTATATATATATTCAGATGATAAATTGAAATGTGATAAGTGATATAATAATAATTTATTATGAGTAGCATATGATATGTTTTATATATATATATATATATATGTATTATGCATATTAATGAAGGATAAGAGTACTTGAATATTACGATTATTATCTGAATCAATGCTTTTCAAATATTCATTTTCAGAGGATTCTGTTGAGTATCATTAAAGATAATGATTTCCTACTACTGCTAAAACCAATTTAACATCATATCATCATCTATATTGTTTACAAATTATCAATTTATTCAATGTTTATCATTTTTTTTCTTCAATCATCTGGATGCATATATTGATAATTATTAAGTATTACTTCTGTATATTCTATATAATATATATATTTTATGTACATTTTTTTCTATTGCATATATCATTATTGCGTCGTCGTCATCGTGTTTTTCCATTGTTAGTTAAAAAAAATATATATATATATATAAGAATAAATGATTTTTTACAACTGATATGCTCAAAAAGATTCTGTGGAGAAAACGGTTTTCGCCTTTCGTAAAGGAAAAGAAACGCAGATAAAGTAACTCGATAACGTAAGGAAACGCTTCACGAGGATTACAAGTAATATTGTAGTGTGAAGCATATTGCGATAAAATTTATTAACTAATAATATACTAACAATAGCATGATAAAGATTAATAAAAATATAAAAGATAATATTGGTATGGGACACGACGTAATATTGATAGTAAGAGAAAAAAGAAAAAATGATAAAGTTATAATGACTGGATTCTTTTTATGCTGAAGATGTTTATAATTTTTTGTTATCATTAACCTTTGATGCAGGGGACTTTTGCTTTGATCGATTAAAATCATTAATTAAAAGACTTCAACTTCAAGATGATAGGGAATTACTTATTGGATATAATGAAGTAATTCAGGATAAACTACAATCTAGTATAATCGAAGAAGTGTTACCCAAAAATGAAAAGTCCTGATTTGATTAGAGCATAGTTCTATTTTTTGAATCCTGGTGAATATGATAATGGCTGATATTGAAAAGGCATTTTTTCAAATAGAGTTACAACCATCAAGAAGGAATTGTACGCGATTTCTTTGGTTAAAGGACATCCAAAAACATGTAAATGAAGATAATGAAGAAGAGAAACTCTTTAGAAATATGCAGAAATGGAATCTATTTTTAACGAAGCCCTTTAATAAATATATGAGAATTTCTGTGAAATAATAAAGAGTTCAATGAAAATTATTTCACAACGTGAACAAGTAAGTTAAATTAAGAAAATTCTTGGAATTGAATGGCATCATGATTAGGATATCATACGATTAACACTAAAATCTTGCATAGAAAAGAAACTAACAAAGAGGTCTCTGTCTTGCAATTTGTAGCCTTTCAGTACAATCAATTAGATTTTCTTCTTCTTATAATAATGTCATTCAAATTGTGTCATTCAAATTTTGTCTTGGGACGAAAATATAATTGAAGAAGATGAAATCCTGGGGAATAAATTTACAAAAACGTAAATGAGTTGCCCGTATTAATCATTAATCTTTTCAGATGAAACAGAAATCTACATCTTCATCGATAATCAAATTGTTTGCAGCATATATACCAGCCATGTATGTGCGAAACAATGAAATTCAAAACGATAAATATTTTCTGATTTTTGTCAAATCTCGAATTGCATTCATTAAAGGTATGACTATACTCCGTTTAGAATTACGAGTTATACTTATAGAAGGAGTAAAGATTGTAAGGAAACAATTAGATATTGAAAACATACAAGCGATACTATGATCGGATTCTCAATGTGCAATTATATTAGGTAATAAATCATTCCCGATTATTACCTATGTTTGCTCAGAATCAACGATCAAATTTTTGGAATGGAAGAAATCAGACGGTCAAATTTTTCATTTCGTTATATTTCTAACGATCATAATTTTGCCTACTTGATATGGTGACAAAGAAATTTACACTTAAAGGATTCTAAAATTATAAAATTTGGTGGTTCTGACATGAATCAAAGGCAAAATTGGCACAATGAGAATTTAAGGAAAATTTCGAAAATGATGAAGAAGAAGCAATTGCAATTTCAAAGGTAACTGTTCATCGTATTAAAAAAAATAAAACTCATCGATGGGAAACGTTTTAGTAAATGGTTTGGATTATTATTATTATTATTATTATTATTATGAACAATAGCATTGATTCTTAAATTTATTGAAGAACAAAGGAAAAATTAGTTTGGATACAATCAGTATCGATTGACAAGCGATGATTATGAATTGCCAGAATGGATACTAATCAACAAGTACAATCAAGAAGGATCAAAGAAGAGAAGGAAATTAATAAGTAAGATTTATATTACAATGATAGTGAAAATTTATGGAGATCAATTCAGAGTTGATTGAAGAATTCAGAATTAGAAAATGCTAGCAAATATTTTATTTCTCTTTCAAGACATAATTCAATAACCGAACTTCTCATACAACGAAAACATGAAGAATATGTAGTGGTGGAATAATGCATAATCTATTCGAGAATAAGATGCAATTTTGGATGCCCAAGAACAGAACTAAAATCAAAAATATTATAACCAAATGCGTGACTTGTAAACGATTGCCATCTAATAGTGATTTATTTTTTTTGGGCCATAGTTTTTCTTTTTTTTTTTTTTTTTTTTTTGGAAACGAAAATAATGTCATCTATTATACAGATGAAGATGATCTAGTGAATAAGATAGAACAATTTCATTTCATTAGTGAATCTGGATTGAATCAAATTATCAATCATGCCTGATCTTCCAGAATCTCAAATCAAATGCTCCAGAACTTTTGCTCAAGTTGGATTGGATTAATTAGACCCTTTTTCAATTAGAAGTGATACTGGAGTAACTAAACGATAGAATTATTCACATGTTTCATGATCGGAATAGTACTTAGAATTAGTGGAAAATTTATCTGCAAAAAATTCTGAGATTCTTGAATATGCAAAAAAATTCTGAGAAGATTCTCGACCTAAATATCGAGAACTAGTATTAAGCAATAATGCTAGCAAATTTTAGTCGGTTTTTAAAACTATCATGAAACAAAACACTAAATTCAGCGAAGAAGTCGCTGAAAAAGGGATGATTCTGGAAGGGAATTTATGAAAGATTAATTGAATTAGCAAAAATAGCGATGAGAAGAGTGATTGGAAAAGGATTAGTATGGGAAAGAGAATTGATAGCTTTAATAGTGGAAATTGAAGTATCATCAACCCTTGATCACTAATCAACCCTCGATCACTTTGATCAACCAAATTCAAAGCATTCAGATGAATCTATTGCTTCAGGAACAAGAAATGCAATAAAACAAAGAACTTGAACAGAAGGTAGATGAGGAAGATGAAACTTTGTGAAATAAAATTAAAAATGAATGATCAAAAAATGTAAACGAGCTACTGCGATTGATCAAAATCTTCTCGAATAAAACGAAAATGAAAAAAAAAAAAATAAAAAATTGAATATAACACATAAAGAAACGTTTACAATTAATTATCATATAACAGTTGATTACACTTAATTAATGTCTTATTTAACTAAAAGATTATTAGATGTGACATGTTTACAAGATTTTACAATTTCTAAGATAATAATTTGATAAAAACAATTATATCATTTCCGTAATTCTAAAATAAAATGTTAGAAAGACGATTTATGTGTTTATAAATTGTTTTAGGATTTTTACATAAAAATTTTTTAATGATTTATTTGATAAGATAAGAGTTAAATTTTGAATATTAAATTAGAATTTTATTGGTCATTTGTTAGCTTTAAAACTTTATACTATAATTAATGGATTTTATATTGCAAATCAGTTGTTAGATTTACGATGATTTATGTTTTATAAAAATATCTAAATTTATCTGATATAATTTATTTTATGAAATATTACAGTTATTCGGAGAGATTCAACAGTCATATCATCCATATTATTTACATATTATCAGTTTATTCAGTGATTATCAAATTTCTCTTCTCTCAATAAAGAATATCATTTTGTAAATAAGAAATCTCGAAATTAGTTCTGTTTCCTAGCATTTCTGAATGATAAGATGTTATAAACATATTATCGTTATTTAGTAATTTTGTAAATAAGAAATCTCGAAATTTCTGAATAAGAATATCCATTTTTATAATTATTCATTTAGTTATAATCAAATCGATTTTTGTATATATTTTATTTACTAAATATTTTATTTACTAAATACTAAATCTTATCATTCAGAAATGCTAGGAAGCAAACTGATTTCGAGATCAATTTCTTATTTACAAAATGATCGAACACAATAAGCGTTTAGCGATTTTTTTTTTCAATTGTCTACGAATTTGATGTAAAATATTTTGAAGGTTATTTTAGCATTGCTTGAAGCAATTTTATGTAATACTTTTATCCACCAAATTAAGTACATTTAGCTTCCTTTAAATTACGATTCTCGACTTCAAAGGAAATAATTTTTGAATATGAATGAAGATTTTTTAAATTATTCCAATTTATTTCTCGCTTTATAAAATTTTTCATAAACTATGGATTTCAGTTTCTACAAAAATTGATTAGTTGATAGATTTGATTGAAATTAATTTGATTGAAATTAATCCTATCCATTTATTCAATAATATTTCTTACTCATTATTCCATTCTTCCGTAATGGTTTTTTACAGCTATTTTCTTTTTTTTTCAAATAATATTATTTCTAATTTCTGATCAGAAATTAAAAATTTCTTTAGGAAAATCTTACAACAATTTATTTTGTGATATAAACTAAATAATGTGTTTGTGATGATATGATCAATTGTGAAATAAAATTTCTTTGGTAGAAAATATAAAGATCGAATTACATGAAAACAGAATAGCATGAAAAATTAGTAGATTAACATAAAACCAAGTATTCTAGCAATTTAAATGAGTTAAAAGTAGTTCAAACTAGAAAAATTATTTCAAATCTCGAGGATCGAAATTCGAATCTATTTAATCGCATTTGTCAGAGTGAGAATTGATGAAAAATAAATTGTTGAAATTTGATAAAATATAAATATTAATGGTTGGAATTTTTGAGGATTAGTTTATTTAAAAAAAAAAAAAAAAAAAAAGATGATGATATACGAAAAAGCTTATCAGTGATATGATTATACAATATAGATTTTATTTATAGCTAGTAATAAGATGTATTCAAGTAGAATATCATCGTAAAATTGTATGCAAATTAGTTATATCATATTTTTTTATTAATTGAACAAAATTATTATTGCTCAGTGAATAATTCGAACGAGAAAAGCATTATTGTATCGTTTATCGATTTATTGATTGATTGATTGACTGACTGATTGATTGATTGATTGATTGATCGAATGAGGAATTTAAATTATTTCTTTTTTCAGAAGATTTAGCAACATTCTTTATCTGATCGCTTTTTTTTATTTGTATCTTTTTAATTTGTTTAATTTGTTCTTCACATAATTATTTGATTTTTTGCAGCATAAAACACCATGATATTACTAATTTCTTGATAATTCATAGAATTCAATTATTTAAATTTAAATAATTGATAATGAAATATTTTTCATTATCAATTATTTAATGTTTGCATATGAAAATAAATTTGATTGATGATAAGCATATATTCTAATCTATTCATCCATTCATTATATTCAGCCAAATTATAAACTAATTATCAATTATCAATGATTTATAACCGGCAAATATTTTTATACATAAATTAATTTGCATCTTTTGAATTTTATCAATATAAAATTTTATACTGAATTACTCTAATCTCTATGTTTGCCACTTTTATGTTTACTTTTCCTCAATTTTGATTTTACCATACTTTTTTTCTTCTTTTCACCTCCTTCCGCTTGCACTAATTCATCTTGCTGTTGTTGTTGTTGTTGTTGTTGTTGCTAAAAAAAAAAAAATGATTGTATCAATTATTATCAGAATTGTTAGATAACTTTTTAATTATTAGCATTGCTAGATCAGATTATGATATCATTATTATCATTCATCACACTACTAATATTCATCATTATTCGTATTATTGTTATCATTTAAAAAATTCCACATCATTCTCAATCATTACTAATTATATTTAGTATATATCGTTGCACCAAAATTATAATCTCAGCTATTCCATTTATCTTATAATCATTAACATCACTACACGGATTATCATTATCATTAATATATGATATATACATTTATATACGATCATTGGCCATTATCATTCATGATTATTCTTATTACTATCAAAAAATCTATGCATCATTCTCGTTATTATTATTATTATTATTATTATTATTATTATTATTATTATTATATTGTTATTATTATTATTATTATTATTATTATTATTATTATTATTATTATTATCAGTGCAGTATTTGTCTCGTTTTTACTAATTATTTAGGGTATTATAATTTCATCATTGCGACTAATCTTATTGTATCATTTTTAAGATTCAGAAAATATTTTAGCTTTTCGTCGTTCGAATTTCCAATTTGAATGACAAAGTAAAAACTTTTTCTTTAATGAAAAATCAAAAAGATGACAAATATATGGAAAGAGAAGGAGAAAAATTACAAAAAAAAAAAAAAAAAAAATTGATAACAAGTATGATTGATAATTAAATTTTCTGCAAATCATATTTTATACGAGGAATTATGATGGAATGTCATTTCTCTTTTTCTTTCTATTATATTATCTAATCAAATATAATTGATTGAATATAATTGATTTTTTTTTTTAAATATTTTCTTTTCTAAATATGCAAATTAACAATTCTATCTATCATTGAGCAGATTATTAACTTTTAATAAAAAGATGATATTTAATTAGATTAGAATAGCATTTTACATTTAGCTTTTAAAATTTTTAGCTTATTTAAAATTTTTAACCGCTGCAAAATTAGGACGAGGTGTGCCGGTGATTCGTTGAAGATTTCTCGAAATTTCAGCCATTGACCATCGATCATTCGGATTATCTGACCAACATCTTACCTCTATAACACGACGCATTTGAGCCGGTACGCATTCAGGTAAAGGCATACGATAACCTTCTTTAACCTAAATTTTTGTTATATTTTTTTTAAGCAATTTGTATTTTTATTTACTTTAAAAATTAGCTTTTACTATGAATATTTAAAATATATATTCGAAATCTTATCATTATTTGTTATAAATAACTTTCGAAATCATTATCATTATCAATGCTATAAAACTTCGAAACGTTATCATTATCAAATGCTATCTAGGAGATAATTGAAATTATAAAATGGATTTAAAAAATGAAAATCTTACTCGAACATTAACCTCAGCAACAGTAAAACCAGGATAAGGTTCTTGACCATTTGCAAAAATTTCCCAACACATAATTCCGTAACTGAATACATCCGTTTTTTGCGTATACATAGCTGTACGTAATGTTTCAGGTGCAAGCCATCTGATCGGTACACGTTTTCTTGGATCCATTTGATAAACCGTTCCTTCACGTGTTAATCCAAAATCACTTATTTTTATCTAAAATTAAATAACTATGATTCATTTTCTATAAATTTTCCAAAGTTTACAAAATTAAGAAAATAATAAAATCATCGGATAGAGAATAAATGAAATGAAAATGTAGAATTTCCGTTGCATATTTCATCTTACACCAATGATAATATCAAACTAAAATCAATCATTGGAGCATAATTCAACTTTTTGTAAAATTTCTCGATATTTGCAAAATAATAATAAAATGATGATTTCAATTTCTCGATATTTGCAAAATAATAATAAAATGATGATTTTAATTTCTCGATATTTGCAAAATATATGTGAAATGATGATGAAATCATTTTATCATAAAAATTTTCGTTAAATATTAGCTTTTTAATTTTTCCTTTTTTTTTTTTTGAATTGTTATCTCATAATATTAACAATATCAATCATCATTTTTTGCTTTATACCAACAATATTATCGTACTTTTTGCTAAAATTTCAATTTAAATAATAAATATAAATGAATCAATTTCAATTTTAATTTATTTATTAAAATTATTTAATCATTAATCACCTTATTATCACCATAAAGACAATTTCGTGCAGCAATATCACGATGCAAAACAGGCTTAGCATGTAGATATTCGAGACCCCAAGATGCACCCAAACACATATCCATTTTTTGCTCCACCGAAACTTGATTTTTTTGTAAATACGAATCTAACGCGCACCTTTATTTGCCTAAAGAAAAAAAAAAACAAATTAATTTCGTCATATTTATAAAAATGATGCATAGAATTGAGAAAATGAAATGAAAAGGAATAATTGAGATTTTATCAAATATGATAAATTAAGAGGAATAATTGAGATTTTATCAAATATGATAAATTAAAAGGAATAATTGAGATTTTATCAAATATGATAAATTAAAAGGAATAATTGAGATTTTAAATATATATTTATCATATTAAATATGATAAGAAATAAATTTTTAATTTAATAAAAAGAAATAAATTTAAATTATGTAAAAAGATTATTTGTTATTAATTCATTCAAATTTACCAATTCCATTACGATCATTAATGGTTCTTGGCCAGCAGCTACTCCATAACATTTGCATACATTTGGATGATCAAATGTTCGATGTAAACGAGCTTCCTTCATAATTTCCTTGATTTGCTCTTTGGTAAGTGCTTCTAATTTGGCCTAAAAAAAAAAAATAGAAATTGTGTTAATTGAGAAATGAATTAGCAATTAGTTATTTGTATTATCAAATGCATATAATATAAAATAAAAAGTTATCATTTACTGATAATTTCTTTGCATTTAAATAATATTAAACGATAAAATTAATATCATTATGATAAGCAATATAATTTCAAAAAATATCACAAATACCAATTTAATAGCAACATCAACTTTTCGGCCATTTCGAAGTCGTAAACGTCCAAGATGTACTTCACCAAATGCTCCTTCGCCTAATTTTTTTGTCGGTTCTACATCTTCATGATGTAACTCCCAAGTTTGACGTAGTATTGGCGTAGTTAGAAATACTTCAGCATTTTTTACCAAACTTTCATGTTTATTTAAATGAAAATTTATCATATCAGGTACGCTATCAAAGCCATACTTTTCGATTGTATATTTACCGTTCGGAGTACGTTGTATAACATAATGTTTAATCTAAATTTTATATATTTCATCTTCAGATTTATAAATTTTTTTTTTTTTAAAAGAAAAAAAAAAAAAAAAAGATATTGAAATAAAAATATGCCGAATTAGCTGATATTTATTAGGAAGGAGGGATTTTAATCAAACCAAAGAAATATGATTAATTATTGATTTCTAATCATCTATCATTTTCTTAATCATTGTTGTACTAAATTTTTATGATAAACATTTAGAGCATCCAAAGTAGAAATTATTAGTGATTAAATTTCCTAAATTATTGATCAACAATTCTTGCCAATATATTCTTGGCATTTTTGAAAATATGCTAAATGATAATAAATTAATTTTGAAAATATGTTGATAATAAAGTTTTGAAAAAAACTGAATGGAATTTAAATTAGTATTATGCAGGAAAATTTTTTTCTTCAATTTTTAAAGAACTTTAATCAAATGCTTTAAACATTTCAACTTCCATTCGTTTATTAAAAAAAGCATCATCATGATATGTTAAAAGATAATAATTGCTGATAATAGAGAATTCAGAGTGATACCCCAAATTCCTCTTTTTCTTCCGCTACCATAACTGATATGACAAATGCGCGTGGTTGTCCGGCAACAGGTTCTGTTGTTCGAACGATAAATTCTCCATTGTTACGTAACATCATTTTAATATCTTCACGTGGTAGCAATCCGTGATAATATTGTTCATCTGCTAATGTTTTATCTACCATAGTAATAAACCTTTAATTTTAAATCAATCAAATTTTGCTTACTGTTTATACTTAAATATTTATCATATATCAGTGGATATCATTTGATATAATAGTATTTTGATTTTACTCGATGTTATCAAAATTTGACAATTTTTAATTTGCAAATAAATAATTAATGAATGATTTGATTCTCGATATATTGGAAAATGAATCAATCCTATGAAATGGTTATGATAAAAATCACGACCTCAACCAATCTGAACGATTACGAAGATGAAGAATGAAATTTTTGTCTTAAAATGATTATATATTAATTAATTGTCATGAATTGAATATCCTCATTATCAAATTAAGGAAATAATCATATCTCATATAGCACAATTTATTATTTTATTTTTCCTCATGCATACCTAATTTTGACAAATTTTCTTTCTACAAAAGTTACATAAGTTAGTTATTGCATGCTTCGACATGCATCAAATTAGTAGTAATTGCATGCTTCCACATGCAGTAATTGCATGTTCCAACATTTACATTATTATTTTTCATCGAATTACATATATATCAAAATTTATATTAAATCATATACTATTTGATATCTGCACGAATTTAATTTTATGCAAATTTTTTGCTTGCATAAAATTAATAATATATGCGTTAAAAATGATAAATTAGTGATTGTATGGTCTAAAATTATATTATCACTATTTTTCCTATCAAATTATATACACATTAAAATTTGATCAAATTTATCGTCTGCCATTACTATTATTATTATCGTCGTTTATAATGTTTTTTGAGTTGACGCGAAATTAATTTTGCACGAAGCTTCGTGTCACGCAAAAATTAGTTATGCATGCATAATTCAACATGCACAAATTGGTAATGCACACTTCAACATTTATAAATAAGTAGCGCTTTCTTCAAAGTTGAGGTATCGTTTTCCATCAAATTGTATTTAAATTAGGATTGATAAATAATTACTTAGTTGACATAATGAATTATTATTCAGGAACAATTGCTATCCAATATGATCGGAGAAGTGTCACCCGAGATTAATCAGGTTGGCTTGCTTATTATTTACCTTATCACGAAGTATCAATATCAGGCAAGTTATCGACAAAATTAAGGACAATTTATGATATAAGCGTATTTAAAAGGGAAGCAAAGCTAAAACAATGTTTTATATAATGGTCTGATAACAGTCGCCGACTTCATTGATTATTTCGCTTTTTAACAATGAAATATGTGATAATAGCTAATATTGAAAAATCATTTTTCTAAATAGAACCATATATATCAAAAAGTAACTGCGCTCGATTTCTTTGGTTGAAGGAAACCAAAGGATAGGTAAACAAAGATAACATAAGTTATCATCATTTAAATGCAGCTTATCGTTGTTATCATTGGAGTAATATCATCACCTAGAAAATCATGCGATTGAAATTGCTTTGAAATAAAAAATTTTTACTTTGACGATATATATTTCTATGTCTTAAATGCTGCAATTAAGCTGCATTTAAACAAAATTAGTTCAAGCTTTATCATTTCAGAAATTTATCAAACAGAAAAAAAGATACTAAAATCCTCGAGATAGCTTGTTATTCCACTATATTATCAATTAAAGAAATACAGGAAGCTATTTAAAAATATGGAGAAACCATTTAATGAAGCTTTTAATATAAGAGAATTTCTCTCAAACATGATAAGCCTTGAAAATATGAATCTTACAGACTTTAAAATTATCCTATCATATCAAAAAAAAAAAGTTTAATTATTACTAATCAATAGTTGGCTATATAAAAAATATCTTGAAATTCTACCTTAAAAAGCTTAAAACGAATATACCTATTATACTAAAAAGCAAACGTGTATAAAAATCTCATAATAGCAAATCAAGTATAATAAAATTATAATATATACACACATATATATTATAGGTCAAGAGTTCAATGCTAAACGAAAACATCTTTAATGTACTGATGAATGTTGAGAAGAAATTTTAATATTTTATTCCGTTCTTTCTTTTCTCTTCTGAACTGGAGGAAATTGATCTTCGTTTTTTTATCACTGTTTTAAAAGATTAAACATTTTTGCTATTGTGACCTGGCTAAGTTGGCAATAAACTTTATCAAGTTCCAAAATATGATATATAATATTGCGTTTACATAATGGTGAAAAATTGAACAAAATTATGAATTAAATCAATAGTAGTAATATTACAAGTTAAAAAACGATATGAATTAAACAAGGAGATTAAAATAATGATATAAATTAAATGAATAATGCACCGTAAAAGATCAAAGAATTCTAAATGAATAATGCACCGTAAAAGATCAAAGGATTCTAAATGAATAATGCACCGTAAAAGATCAAAGGATTCTCCTAACAGTCGTTTGAATGTTAGCAGGATGTCGCAAATCTTCTTTATTGTTATTCTTCCATTTTACTTCTTACTTCTTACTGTCGCTTAATTCTTTCCATCTTCGAACTATCTATCGCCCGTGTTAGTGAGACTATTGATGGTGATTTTGATCATCAGTAGTTAAAGTTAACTATCGTTTACTTATCGAAGTGATTAAATTAATATACTGATTTTCTGGATGGAAATTTATCTCTTTTAAAGTTCTCAACTTGCTCAACATTTGATCTTCTTGTTTTTTTGACATCTTTCGCGTAGTGATTAAATCGTTTAATTTTTAAGCATTTTCCATCTAATTTGTTGATATAATCTTATAAAAGCAATATTTCTGGCTTTCTCGAAAATAAATGCTTTATTTTTTCAATTTTTGAAACCGTTAAGTGCAGAAGAAATAATTTATCGAATGATTAGTGTCTGAGAAACTATGACAAATTAATATTCATGAAGTCTTATGATATATATATGTCGAAAATAGCAAAAAAAAAAGGTACAAGTGAAATGAACAAGTTATTTCTTTTCTTAATAATTTCCTACAGATGATGCATCATTTGACAGAAGATTCGTTCTACAAAATTATTTTACCATAACCTACTAAATCTGAAAATTTCATAACAAATCACAGTATTCTAAAAAATAAGTTTGTATGAAAACAGAAATACATTTCCAGTCACGGCATATTTGACATAAAGCCCAGAAAAACTATAAATCAACGAAAAATGCATTGATTTATTTTACTACATAACGAAAATGACCGCATGCTGATCGGTAGATATTAATGGATACAAAAGCCTGCAAAAAAGCTAGTCTGACTTATTTAAATATCAACTTCTATAGGGGATTAATTCTAATTACACCGAATGGTTAATATTGAAACACTTTGTTGCATACTCATCCAAATCAACGGATGACGAACGCGCCTCGTCAAAATCGTAACTGAAATATAATACAGTTAATAATACAACATGTACTGATAAAAAATGACAAAAGTGAATTACCGAAAAATTGAAATTCTAAGAAACAGTGCAAATCAATAAATGCAAAATGGAAATTAAATTACTGAAAAAAAAAGCAAAATAAAATAAAAAAGGCTTGATACACATTATGATTGAAACTAACAAGCGTGCAGAATCAATTACAAAATCACGCAATCCATCGATTTGACGCAAATCATTCACTAAAGCTCCAATATCACCATCAAAAGTATCATGGAAAATACAAGCATTTTTTACTTTTCGTCCAATTAATAAAATAATTTCGTTTGTATGAAATTAACAGCTTAGGTCGTTTCAAAATTAGTCGCCGTAAATTTTCTACATTAATCTGAAAAAGAATATTTTAGAGACACTTTACTCTTACTTGTATTTTACACTTAGTGTTTTTAACCATAAAAATAATTCCTCTTTCCTTTCTCTACCATATATTTTTGATCATCAATTCAATAAATTTCAAGCAAAGATCATACAACATTTACTACCAATCATCTATAAATTCAAGTCGCTCAACATCATCTATAAAAACTCCAACTACAGGCTCTTTAACAAACGAATTTGAGGCCGCTTTAAAACAAACATACTCTATTCCCATGAAGTTTAAGAAGGCGCAAATTCGGCAAATCGTCGTCATTTAAATCATTCCGACTTCATCTTTATAGCAATGCCCGAAATGGCTCAGATCCAGAGAAATTAAACTTCTAAAAAAAATACACGAAATCATCATTCACATCATGTATGACTGTCCAAATTCAAAACCTGGTCACTGTTGAAATAAGACAAAAACATGTTTAATTCTGAATCAACTGACTCTTATCAAGCAAGAAAAATCTGTAGTATTCTAAACGAGCATTGAAAAGGTAGAAATGCAAAATTAAACGTATTACTTGAACAGTGAAACAATTTATAATGAAAAAAATAAAAATAATTCGAAATAATTGAAAAATAAAATAACGATAAAAAATAAATCATTTACTTGAAATGAGTGACAATAAATGGCATAACTCCATCAATAAATGGTATATATTGATTATATGGTAGGCAAAGTGTCTTTAAATTTGGGCAACTGAAATGATTTATATCTAATTACTCTACGATATATTCATAACAAAAACAATTAACCAATATGAAATACGGGTTAAAGAAATATTACGCTATCATCTACAGATACATATTTCAAAAAAAAAAACTAACTCACTTCCGATCAATAGTTTTAAAAAGATCGACACTGCCACCAAAGTAATAATCAAATATCAAATGTTTAAGTTTGTATGGGAAAGACTTTTCGGGTTCTTTTTCTGGCAAAGTGAATAAGGCAATTAATCCCTCGGCCGAAATGTTACAATCTTCGCCATCGAAGTATAACCGCAACTCTTCCAAATTGTACAATTTCTATAACATTCAAATAATAGTAAGTGATAGAAAGAAGCACATTTATTTCATAATGCCAACTGAAAAATTTACGAATAGAATATTATTACAACCAAATTAAATTTGCAATATTCAAAAATGAAAAGAATTATGCACCGAAATTATGGAGGGTTTCACAAAGCTTCTGAAAATTGAAATATGAATCATGTAAATATCACATGTAGAAAGATTTTCAGAATTTTATTAGACTCCTGAAAATATTCCTATATGTGTATCTCTAAAACTTTAATCACATTATTTGTCACATTTCTAGAGAAGCATAATATCGCTAATATTAACATTCTTTTGGAGCTTATTTGGCTTGCCTTTATAATGGCCAATTTTTCATCGTGCGTATAAAGATTGAAGCTCCATGAAAGAGCTTTCAAATTATATAAATATCCAATATAGTCAATGACACCATCAATAGGAAAACTACCAAAATGAAGTTCAGTGAGAGTTGATTCCCAAGTAGAATCTAAGATATTGCTGAAACTGAAAAAAAAAACATTTTATGAATATAGTAATAATTGTTTTGTTATAAATGATAGTATTTATGGTAGTATTTTTTATGTTGGTACTGGTTTACATGGTTCTCATGTTTTTGTTGGTGTTTGTTTTCTTGTTATTAATTTTTTTCGGATTAAATTATTTAATTTTAATTCATACCATATTCAGGCTTATGATATGTCTATTGATTATTGACGTTTTTTAGAATTATTAATAAATCTACTCGAAATACTATCCAAGTTTGTAGAAGCTACAATGCTTAACTAAACGTAATTGAATGCTAATGATTTTTTCTGCAAACATCAAATTTCAAGCATAATTTCACCGGACTGTTGTAAAAACGATTGCAAGAAGATTTTAGAATAAAATAGACCTACTCAGTATAAGGTGTTCCGCAGTAAATATATAATAAACTCAACGGACGTTTGCAAGCCGGTAATTTTAGATCATTTTCTATAGTGCAGTTATTTATACCGTAAAGGAAGAAATTTTCCATTTTCGGAAAAATGTCATCACTTTCAAATAACAATGTCAATATCACCAATTCTTCTTTGCCATTATCACAGCTTGAACTCTGAAAAACAGAAGCGTTTTTTATGATATTAAGTTTTTTTTTAAACTTTTTTTAAATTTAATAATACTGATATTATTAAATTCTAGACTAAAACCGCTTCCAATAAATGATACTCGAACAATGATGCAATGAAAAATTACATAATCAAAATACCGGCAGTAACGAAACAATCTAGAAAAACAATGAAATTCTGATGAAAAAAATAAACTTATGTTAGCAATAAAATTTTTGGAAATGATAATAATGGTTTCAATCAACAGTCTATTTTAACAAAAGTACTAATCACTATTCCATTTAACATGAAGATATTTTATGCAATTTACAGCATAAATCATACATATTCCAATTTATCCATGTGTAATGTTTGAACATTCGGGAAACAATTTGATAATTTTCTCAATAATGTAGTATTATTCCTTAAAAAAATCGTTATTTAAAAAAAGTTTTCAAATCCAAGGAAACCAATTCTCATTATATTACTTTATCTTTTTACATCAACTTTTGTCGAATAAAAATTCAATTTATACCTTTAAAAGAACTAATATCGAGATGAATGACGTAAGGAAAACAAATATCGAATAACGCGTTAACTTCAGCAGAGGGTAACAAAACTGAACAATCAATACATAGTTTTCGAAGATATTGTGAAGTCTAAAAATTTATATAAAAGAAAGAATTGATATGTATGTCTCAATTTATCAATCAACAAAGAAAAATGAAAGGAAAGACGACAAGTTTATATCTACCTTCGAATAATTATGTCCCATAAATGTGAGAATTTTTCTCATTGATTATCATAAATTATAGCTGCATAACGCATACCCTGTGTAAGAATTTTTTTACACTGCCGTACTTCAATGAAGAATCGTTAATTAATATCCGAACTTCGGTGAAGAAAATGGGATTATTCGCCAAACAATTCCATCGATGAGAAACCAAAGAGAAGCAATGGATCAAATCAATCGGATGACAGTAACCAAATATTATCAATAATATATCATTTGGCAAATCGTTTATTGTAATAAGTGTTTCCTTAATGAATTATTATTGAAAGAATTTTTTATTTGCAATGGCATGTTTCACCAAATTATATATTCCAATAATTATGAAAGAAAATACCTTCTTGACGTTTGAATAGGCCATAATTTCATCGATGTCCATTTCACTTCCCATTTCGATCTGAAAAATATTTATTTGCTAAGGTATAAAATACAAATATAAATATACAGAAAGTAAGTCTAGCTTTTTTGAAAATTAAATCACCTGGGATTTTAAAGAAGTAGTAGAAAAACCGAATAGCCAAGTTTTTTTAATGGATAATAATCCTCCAATCGGTAAGCATGAGTCCTAAATCTGACTCGAGATCATTTAAAAAGTATTTGATTGAAAAGCAATCCGACAATGAAATTATTTCAGATTAGTTATCCCGAAAGAAAGTCCAACATCTTCAACAGTAGAAAAAAACTTACGCCTCAAAAAATTTGTATTTCCTGTCTACCATGTCATATTTGCGCGAAACAGGCCAATACACCCGGCAATTTCGTTATTTCATCCATTCTGAAAACAGACAAAATTTACTAAATTTATATTTAGTTAATATGGAAGAAAATTAATTATCATTTTGGGAATAAACTGAGTAATAATTATATTCATATCACTTATTGAAAAAAATCAATAAATAAACAAATGATAAGCTTTCGTTAGTCATCACAAGATTAATCATTACGACGAAACGAAACGAACCTTTAATGAACAAACATCGAAAGATACACATTTTAACAATTGCCCGTAATCTCGATGATTCATACCTATCAAATTATATACACATTAAAATTTGATCAAATTTATCGTTTGCCATTACTATTATTATTATCGTCGTTTATAAAGTTTTTTGAGTTGACACAAAATTAATTTTGCACGAAACTTCGTGTCACGCAAAAATTACTTATTGCATGCATAATTCAACATGCATAAATTGGTAATGC
This sequence comes from Dirofilaria repens, assembly GCA_008729115.1. NCBI lineage: Eukaryota > Metazoa > Nematoda > Chromadorea > Rhabditida > Onchocercidae > Dirofilaria > Dirofilaria repens. The sequence continues at coordinate 33,465 of SNRZ01000178.1, forward strand.
ACACTTCAACATATATAAATTAGTAGCGCTTTCTTCAAAGTTGAGGTATCGTTTTTGATGAAATTGTATCTAATTAAAATTTGCATTCAACTGCTTATTTTTTTTTTTTGCTTTTCATCAGATATTATTATTTATTTATGAAATCGATATATATGCTAAAGAATAGCAAATACTCTAATAATCAGAATCTGATGACAAAAGATTTCAGAATCTCGCATAAATATTCATTGATCGTTGTTGAAATACTATGATTGTGAAATTGTGATTATGAAATTTGCTCTGACAATTTTCAATTTGCCAATTTGCAAAATGTTCAGCAATTTTATTATATTTATAAAAAAATACATTAATTCAAAATATTTCAAAATTTCTTTTTATGCAAACGAAAAAAATAAAAGCAAATAAATTACAAAAAATTATTTGGTTAATCGAACTCTCAGAAGTAACGCAATTAAGCCAATAATCCGAAAACCAATTAGCATCACAAGTAATATAGCTATATTAATAAAAATAACAACTTCTGAAGTTCCCATTCCTCGACGTCCCAAAATACCTTTTCCCGAGAATGCTGGACAATAATTGTCCATCGAATTAGCCCATCTTTTCGTCACATCCTGAGAAACAAATATTTATTGAAAAAAAATTTTTTTTTTTGATTAGAAATTCTTAAAAATACAAGAAATACAAGATTGATCACATTAATTAATGATCAATCGATATTTGTAAGATTTTTATTTCAACGTAATTTCAGAAATTTTACATTTATATATTAGAGAAAATCAAAGTGAAGTGTAATTTTTTTCTAAAATATTATAATAATAGAATTAAATTAATATAAGTTATTCTTAATTATCAATTTTCAATTAGAAAAGCTTAGGACGAAAATGAAAATATTAAATTACCATTGAATATTCCAAGAATTTTAATATTTCTTATTTAAAAAAAGATGAATAAGCAAATTTTGTTAGTAATATTATTTATTTCGAAATAATTCTACTTCTTTATTTTATCAATAATTTGCCATTATTTTGAAATTATTTTCAAATTAGTTTATAAGCTGAAATTAGTTTATAAGCTCAATGATATGCATTACAAAAATTCATATGCTTGATAATTTTTTTTTTTTTTTTTTTTGTTCATCGAATAATTTTTTGCTAACTGATTGAATTCAAATTTAAGTCTTGCTAATATTTGATTGAAGAAAAAAGAAAAAAAAATTCAAGAAAAGAATGATTAAAAAGGTGATAATTTTACCTGGTATTGTTTTTGTAATTAAGCCATTGATTCACTTGCAATGCTTCAAAAGCAATCGAAACCATGATATATATGATATGAATTGAAATAAATAGGAATCGAATGAAAGCTGATATAAAAACCACCGAATACCAAATTTGGTAAGATAAAACAAGGCATATAAGTAAGAGCCAAACTATCTTGTCCAAAAATACATGCACCAGCATATGCTAAATAAGAATAATTTTAGCTTAAGAGATTTCTAATTTAAGATCTTTGAATTCTAGAATTTTGGAACAAATTTTAGAGATCTGATCTGATTATCAAAAAAATGATTTCCTGGATGAAAAGATTTTTTACATTCTTATATAAAATCAAACTTTGATTAATGATATAGATTTAGGAAATGATAGATGAGCAATGAAATACTATATAAATATTTTCCAAAATGTTCCGGAAAATTTTATTTCTTCAAATTTAGAATTTAATTTATGTTTTTCTTGAAATTCTACTATATGAATATTTTCCAAAATATTCCGGAATATTTTATATCTTCAAATTCAGAATTTAATTTATGTTTTCTTAAAGTTATTCAAATTCTTTCATAAACATAAAATTCAAATCTGCAAGTTTTAAAATTTGAATTAAATCTGAATTAGAAAAAAAATAGGAAAAAATATTTATTACAAAATCAGTAAGCAATTTACCAATTGAAATTGCTAAATTTGTTATTACGATAGTTATGATGCAATAAATGATAAACGTTTTCACTGCTAAATAAAGTCCTGTAAATTAATGTATGATTGAAACTAAGTTTTAAATTTAAAATTTAATTAATTATCACGTAATTAAATTCACAATAATAAATTTTTTAACCTAAACTTAATTATCAATTTAATTATACTTAATTGCTTTTGGCAGTGTTGAATATTTATAATATAATTAGTAGTAACCAATTATCATTATGAATTTAATTATATTCAATTGCTTTTGATAATATTGATCAACGGATTTAAAACCTAATCTGAATGATCTATGAATCTAAAATCTAAGCAATTAATTACTTCTGTATAATTAAACAGTAATTAATTGTCCAAGCATAGTTATTAATTTTAAGAGATTTTTTCTGATTTATCAAATTAAATTTTTCAGCAAAATCTTCTAACTTACCGCTCATGAAATATACGATATTGCATAGCAAAATGGAAGTATGAATATATTGGTAACTGTAATAATTAAAATTTTTTAATATTTTATTTACTTCAACATTTGCAATCAATTTAAATTACTACTTTAATTTGGCAACTTTCCTAAAATCTTTGAAATTTCAAAAATATAACTTCAGCAATTGATTTTGCCAAATAATAAGCAGAAGCACTATAAATTCTTGAACAGCAATGCTCACGCAAAAATATTGGTAATTCTGATGTAATTATCTGTAACATAAATTAATACTATTAATTTTCAGATTATATGATAAATTAATCAAAAATTGGCGTATTAATTTAAAATTTTAAAAAAGCTAACAAATAATTTGGATCAATGAAGATGTATTTGAAGCATAATTTATCGATATGACATTGAATTTTTTAATTACACATATCTATTAATAATGATTGAGAAATAGGTATTCAAGAATTAAATTTACTAGAAGTAAAAAAAAAAAATTAGTTGAATAGAACAAGGAAAATGAAATTCATATCGCGCACGGTAATATACAGTATGCCTTAACAAATAATTTGAATGAATAAAAATGAATTTGCAGTATAATTCAGTGGCATTGCTTTTTATTACTTATACTCATTTTTCGTAGTAAAAACATATGATTTAAAAAATTTAACTATTCAAAGAATAAAAAAATAAAAAACTAACATTAATGGATGGAAAGAGGAAAATGAAATTCATATCACGTACGGTATTATACAGTATACCTTCCAAATTTATAACAGTTGGACCAGATATTTGTGTTCGAAAATTTACCATTCCTATGACCAATGCAGTGATCTTAAATTTTTGAAAATTTAAAAGTATCTGAATATCAAATTTTAATTTCATTAGAAAAACAATTAGAAAATAATGCAAATGTTATTCGAATTTCCTTTCACTTATAAAAAGATGTAGATTCAGTTTCAATCCTTCACAACATTCCATCATTCTCGAGAATATCTTTAAATTTGCATATTAAATTTAACTGCTAGCAATTATTTTCATCTATTTTCTTTCGACTGAAAAACTGCATTTTTCATCGAATTCTCGAATTAATTTGAACTCACGATGATTTGAATAAATTTCACTTTCAACAACAATGGATCTCGCACTGTTGTCAGGAAAGAACGTCGTACAAGAATTTGAAATTGTGTTAAAAATGAGGCTGCATACCTTAAAATTTACTTCTAAGTGTTTAATGCATAAATAAATATATAAATAAGCAAGCAAATAAATCAGGTGGTTAAATAAATAAAAATGAATTTGGAATTATTGTTTTTTAAAAAATGCTTTTTTTCGCAATAATTAAAATAGGCCTACTCATAGTTGCACCCTTATTTGCTTAGCAAATTAATTTGTCTAAATTGAGATACTAATAATCTGGCTATCGCTATTATACATTTCATGCAAATATCTGCCATGCATAGTTGTATCCTTATTTGCTTAGCAAATTAATTTGTCTAAATTGAGATACTAATAATCTGGCTATCGCTATTATACATTTCATGCAAATATCTGCCATGCATAGTTGTATCCTTATTTGCTTTGCAAATTAATTTGTCTAAATTGAGATACTAATAATCTGGCTGGCTATCGTATTCAAATATGTCACTTGTTTTTTTTTTCTAATTTCTTATAGCAAAAATATTTTTGCTCATTAATAAAATTACATTTTTCCTTTTTTTAAATCTTTATTCCCGATCACTTCCTGTGAAAATTTTTGCTCATGTGATTTCCGATATAACATCATGCCAAAAGTTGATTCCTCAAATTTGGTTCGAATTTTCTACAAAATTTTACTATAAAAGCATTCCACATGAATTAATTTAAAGATATTTTCAAATATTAAAAGAAAAAAATTCCAATATTTCGGAATGAAAATGTAATTTATTATAATTTTGATGATAAAAATCCAAGTTCAACGGTTTTTTTTATGGAAAATTTCAAAATTTTCAATCAATTATAAAATTTTTTAGGCTTGGATATTGAAAAAAACTTTTCTTGAAAAAAAGGTATGAAAAAAATTGCTCGAAATATAAATTGGGAAAGTAAATAAATTTTTGCTAGACGAAGAAGCTTTGGTTAAATCGTTGAAATTTTATTGCTATCAATTTTGTTAAAACTTTATCGTTGTTGTTACAATTTTAAATTTTGATGAGAAATTTTGAAAAACTTACGCTACGTGAAATTTCGTCAAATTTAAACGTAATTGTAAATACTCACATTTACTCGTGTTTGATATTCTTGCTCATCCTGCATTATGGATAGCAATTTGATGACATGATCTGCTGGATTATATGTTTCAGGACATGCGAATCCTATGCTAAAATTTGTAAATCAATTTTTCACACTTATATTGATATTTAAAAATTTAAATGAATTCAGATAGAAATCAAATATGAACAAAATCATTTCACATTAAATTAAATTAAATTAAATTAAATTAAATTAAATTAAAGAGGAATAAATTATTATTGATAAATTTCCGAATGATATAAGAATGAATGATAAAAAGAGATGGAACAAACTTTTTAAAAAATTTGCAAACTTCAGTAACTGGACCGAAATATACGACTTTACCCATTGACATGAAGCAGACGCTAAAACATCATAAAAACTAAAATTCTTTTATCATCTAAAATTGTCAATAATAAAATTAATGATATTATTGATCGATTGATCGATTGATTGATTGGCTATTCTAAAATATTTTTTTCATTTTATTCAGATAAGCCATAATCATTTTTTATCATCTGTGATGACAATGATAAAATTGATGATATATTTGTTAATTGACTGGCTTATTTTAAAATATCTCTTTCAACTTATTTAGATAAATTAATATACGTATATGCATATTTCTACGAATTTTAAATTAGTCGCCCCAAATTTGTAATTCTTAAAAAAAATCTATCAATCAATTAAACGATGTCAAAATTAGAGATTCAAAAGTTTACTAATAATTTATTCGTTGTTGCTACCTGTGAAGGTAATTGTTTATGTTTATAATTTTAAAAAACTTTCATGCATGCTATTTCAAAAACTTCAATAAGTTTTTTTTTAGCATTTAAAATTAAATAATAAATAAAATTAAAAATATTATAGCTATTGTTTCGAAGACATACTTATCAAACATATTGAATACTTGGCTGGATGGTTGATGAATTGTTGTAATTATTGTTTTTCCTTTTTTAGCCATATCTTTTAAGCAATGCACAACTTGTACGGCCATAAAAGAATCTAAGCCAGAAGTTGGCTCATCGCAAAATAAAATAACCGGATCGGTAAGAATCTAAGAATTTAATCGTTGACTATAAAAAGCTTTAATTCGATACTTATAATACTTTGCTTATACGCAAACCTAACTTCTAGCAAAAGCCTCAGATAAGTGATTAAAAATGAATTGGTCAAAAAATTTTTTTTTAATCCTTTATCTCTTATGTGTAAGGATATAGATTTTCATAAAAATCATTACTTCATGCTTATCACAATTTATCATTCCTTGTCGAATTTTAGCAGGAATATTAATTGTCTGCTTATGAGGATAAGTTTTTTAGTCATCACTGATAGTTGCAACAATTAACTTTAGCTTTTCAGCATTATCAATAAGTGATGATAAGTTTCGGAATATATGCTAAAATGATATAGTAATATAGCAAACTAACTTCACAGGCAAATGCAAGACGTTTACTTTCACCGCAAGAAATGCCTTTAAGTCGATTCGTAATACCGATTAATGTCGTTTCACATCTTTTTAGGCCAAGCTGAAAAAAAAAACTCATAATGAGAATTTCATAATAAGGAATGATCATATTGATCAGAATAATGGAAAATATATTAATCACAAATAATATTGATTGGAATAATAAGGAATGATCATACTGATCAGAATAATGCAAAATATATTAATCACAAATAATATTGATTAGAATAATAAGGAATGATCATACTGATCAGAATAATGCAAAATATATTAATCACAAATAATATTGATTGGAATAATAAGGAATGATCGTACTGATCAGAATAATGGAAAATATATTAATCACAAATAATATTGATTGGAATAGTGGAAGGTATATTGATTAAAATAAGAAAAGATAGATCAGCCAAAATATGTTAATCATTAAAGGAAGGTATATCGAATAGAATATGGGAGAATATATTGTTAAAATATGGGAAAGTATATTCGATTAAAACATGGAAAGGTATACATTGGCCAAAATATTTTGGCCAATATACTTCTAAATTAAACCAAAAGTTGCATAATCCTAATGCAGTTTTCGATTTTGCTTGAATGTATTATCATTTTAGCGAAATAGAAATATTCCAATTTCCGGTTTTTGCTAAAAATTTCCAATTTCCGGTTTTTTGCTAAAAAAGAATTTCCGGTTTTTGCTAAAAATTTGTGAAATTCTTAAAGGATATTTTTCTAATACAAATCTATAAAATTTATGCATTATAATTTCTATAGGAATTTCATTCCAGTGCTAGTGTTATCAAAATTGATTGGCTGATTATAGGATGTTAAGTGGAGTAATTTAAGAATGACCTCTTTGAGTACTTCTTCAACTCTTTTTAACCGATCTGCTTTTGATACGCTATGACCCATTTGAAGCTCAGCCTGAAATTATGTCAGATGCTTTAAGAATGTTGTAAATAGCAAATTAGACTTGTGATTAATCCTAAATTAAACTTCAATCGCTATATGTTAAGTTTCTCGAGATTTCATGAAATTCTCGGAGACGTATCACTAGAGTTAATTTTTATGTTCTAAGTATATTACATATCATCATAAAGAAATCGAGATTTCTTCTAAATTATATGCTATGAAATGCTAAAATTAATATATTTTTTTTCTACAACAAATTCATCTTCAGTCAGCGAATCTGACTAAAATAGTACCGAATAAATAAGTTGTTCTCGAACAGTTAAAGTTCCGACAAATATATCATCTTGATGTACATATCGTGATATGCGATGCATATCCGTTGATGATAATCGTTCGCTATTAACCAATATATTACCTAAATTTTGACTATTTAAAATCCAAACTTTTGTAGGAATTTTTTGGAAATTTCTTCAAAATTTTAGAAGCAAAAAAGAGTTTATTCAGGCACTAAAAATTTATTTAAATTGCAATAATTTGGAAAATTGTTTGATATTGAAAATTTTTTTTATCAAATTCAAATCTTTTTTGAAAAAAGAGAAATTTCGAAATAAGTTTTTAGATCTTTCTAAACTTCTTTAGTATAAGATTTTGTTAATTCTGATAATGACTGATCAATTGTTGGTGTTTCAGTACTAATTTGTGTTTCAACTACTAATTCCTCTATTCCAAAAATTACCTTCTACTTCAACATCGCTTGATATATTCATTGTAAGTGCATTCAGAAGGACAGTTTTACCTGTTCCACTGTAATCATGTTTATGATACTTATCGTCGTCGATGTTATCAAATTATCGATGTCATTATTAGGAAATATTATCATATGTTCTTTGATTTAACAAAAAAAAAGTTCTTGCATTTGGATTATCTGAAATTTAAAGATTTTGAAAATCCAAAAAAAAAAACCATACCTGCTTCCCATTATCGCAAGTGTGGTACCAGGTGTTGCATAACCAGAAACTGCAAAAAAAAAAGAATTTAAATTAGTTTATCGATGATAAATTTTAAATGCTTAGCATATTCTTATTAGAACTAAAAAGAGTTGTCATTTTGTAATGAATACCAAAAAATAACGATTAGCAAAAAAATTATTTGTTTATTTAATTTATTCGTAATTCTTGGTTCTTAATTAATATTTTAGACCTATTAAATTTCAATATATTTAGATTTATTCTTAATTCTTAATTAATATATTTGAATTTATTGAATTTCAAATCATTTCAGATTTTTTATTAAATTTCAAGAATTTTGCAACTGTAAAAAAAAAAATTTTGTTCATTAACCTTCGCTAAGTATGGTTTTCGTTTTTCTTGGTTCATGTGAAATTTTGAGACATTGCATTAGTGATTTCTTATCAAGTGGTACTTTTACTGTGATATCAGACCATGTGACGATTTTACCCTCATTATCTAAAAAATATTTGAACTACTAAAAAATGAAAAAATATTTGAAAAAAATATTTGAACAAAGATAGACAAAAAAGTTCAAACTTCAAACAGATAATAAATTTTTTATCCTGAATAAATTTGATAATCTTAAAATCAGCCGAATAATTGATTTTGCCAAATAATGTGAAATTAACTGAATTATTATCAGATGGAAATAAATGAAATAATGTGACAACTGCTTATTAAAACCGCATTTATCATATATTGATAGCTTATCATAATAGATTGATAATCATAGAGGGCAAGTCCCATAAGTTGCCCAGATCAATGATAGAATAGCTAGAAACTAGAAACTTACTCAGTTCAGGAGATTTCAATAGCTGTAATGATTCTTCTTTTATCAGATGTTCATTGCTGTCTTGTGAATGGATCTATGTTAATTTAACTAATTACATGAAGTACGTGAAGTGCGTGATTCACAGATGTGCGAGCTTTTATATTAAAATCAAAAAGATTTGAATGAGTGATTTAATAAAGAGATTTGAAATTAATTGATTATATTTTGATAAAAGATTTTAGTAAAAGATCAAAATTAGCTGATATGATATGAGACAAACCTTCATCATAGTTTCATGTTCACTTCTTCCCCTGTTTGTTTTATCGACGTCAGTTAAGTCGCAAACAAAAAAACTGATGATTAAAAAATATGCAAAGCTTGATATGATCAACAGATAACAGATAAAAAGGCATTGCAGAAAACAAGATAATAAATATTCCAATTTGATAGTAGTAATGATATTAGTTGTAAATAAAAATAAGTAGCCAAATAAGAAGAGACTTAATGATACATTTAAATTTCTACTATATTTCAATTAAATACAAATGTATTGAAGAAAATTTTTCTGGACTAAAGAATCAAGACAAACAGGAATTGTCTCGTTTTTTTTTTAAGTCTTAGAAAAGATTGAACCGCTTTGTTTGAGTGCTAAGCAAAATAATAAATTAAAATAAATTTTCATTTTCTATATATAATTTATTCTGATAATGTTATCATAATAGTGATATCACATGTTTTTTTTAACTATAAAGAAGCATTCAAAGTAAAAAAACGAAATCAAATTTATGCAGAAAATTGATATACGAATCAAAAATCAAAATTAAATATGAGAAAATGCCCTTCCATAGATATCTAATAATCTATCAACAAAAAGTTGTGTGTTCATCAGTTAAGTTTTCATTATTCTGAAAGATAGTGATTTCGTCGTTTTTTGGACTAGATTTTAGCTAATTTTTGATTAATTGACTCCAGCAGACCGAAATAAAGTTCGAGGCATTTAAATTTTCCTCTTAATAATTCGTTCTTGACCTCGTATTACCGAAATAATTCTTTTGATAGATTTTCGATTCCGTGAAAATAAATATGCGGAAAAAGTGGACGATAAAAAAGGTATTTTATATTTAATATATGATGCAAAGGAAACGATCAAATATTTGTCTTAATGATTTCGAGCAATATTTAAATTGCAGTATAATATTTAATATCGATATCAGAAAATTAGCTGATCAAAAAATAAATCGAAAGGGTAAGTAAGCATATTTTACTTTTATATAAAGAAATCAATGCAAACAGGAATAAAAAAAATTGTTTGCTTTGGTAATAAGATATGTAAAGGTATTGGTTTTACTAAGAAGAAAAAAATTGCGATCAAAATTGGAAAAAGATCAATTGTATTTGAAGCAAAATTTGACAGATTAATTAATCAACAAACAAATTGCAAGTGGTCCAGTTAATTCAAAATGAATTGTTGTCCATAGAGAAACAGAGCCAATTAGATGGATTTAAAAGTTATTGGAAATAATTTGATATATTTATCGAATCCAGATAATTTTTCAAATTTATCTACTTGGATAAGGTTCAAAGTTTAAATTCTGGATTCTCTTTAATCCACACCAAGATTGAAGTAATGGTTGCTGGAAGCGGGTACATAAATAAAGTTCACACATGTGCAACATTTGCACGCCAGATCTTGATCAATTCTGGAAACGAGAATTGATAGGGCACCAGCGACAATCTAAAACCTATAACGATAAAAACCCATTACAACAGTTCAAAGTATCATTAAGAAAAAAAAGATACCAAGTTAGAAATAGCATTAATTTCAGAAAATGAATAGCCAAGTTTTTTTAATGAATAGTAATCTTCCAATCGGTAAGCATGGGTCTAGATTTGCTCGAGATCAGTTAAAAAGTATTGACTGAAATTCAATCTCATCAAACAAGTGAATGTATTTTAAGCTAAATTTTCCGAGAAAAAACTCTTTGTTTCCTGAATTTTGTTCAAAATCTTCAACAGCAGAAGAAAACTTACGTCTCAAAAAATTTATATTTCCTGTCCACCGTATCATATTTGCGCGAAACAGGCCAATAATGCCCGGGCAATTTCATTATTTCATCCATTCTAAAATAAAAAACTAAATTTATATTTAGTTAGTATTAACAAAAATTAACTCAATAAAAATCATCATCAGTATTTATATGTTGAAAATAAAAGACAATCATTCTAGAAACAAACTGAATAATTATATTTATATTCACTTATTGAAAAAATCAATAAGTAAACAAAGAAGAATGATAAGCTTTCGTTAATTATCACGGGAGAATGAAACAAACTTTTAGTGAACGAATATTGCGAGAAACACATTTGATAATTGCCTGTAATCACGATGATTCATACTTAAATATTCAAACTTGCAGCACTAAATAGTTTCAATATTCAAATAAAAATTGATAAATGGAGCGAAATGAAAATCAAATAAGAAATGAATTTATTGGAAAGTTGGAATGGAAAGTAAACACAAACCAAATCAAAGTGGCATACAAAAGACGAAAATTTTTCACAAAAGTAATAAAATTATTAAATTAATCTTCCCTTCTCATATAATTATGAGATTATTGTATTTATTCGACTCTTCTTTTATGTCAAAAACTTCATGCGATGTCAGCCGCGAAATTGATTATTTAAAGAGATAATAACACAAAAAGTCTTCCTAATATTTAAAGAATATGGGTAAAAATGTTTATAATTTAGCAGATGGGTTTTTTTTTCCGCTCATTTCTGTTCAACAAATGAGATTTTCACATTAATTTGAATTTAATGTTTTCAAATTTCATATCGGGAAAAATTTTCCTGTGATATGATACAGACGAACATTGATTGATAAAAGTTTTAGTTTATCAAGAATTGATTTATTTCTTTTATCCACATTATAACCTAAAGAGAATGTAGTAAATATGCATGTACAACATATAGCGTTTCATGCGAAATCCAACACAATATCATTGACTTCTCTAATTTTCGTGTTCTCATCGCGATTTTAGCGATAATAATTATCAATGATAAATCATATCGATGATTAGCTCGTTTTGCAATATTTAATAAAATGTTTGATTTATTTTAGTTATTTAAATACAAAAAAAAGTATAATTAAATTTTTTTTTTCATAAATGATTTATTGCTAAAATAACTTTTATTACAAATATCAGACAAATCGTCGTAATTATTATTCTTACTTTATATAAATGTTATCAAATGATCCGATTGTTTTCCAAATAATTTAAAAGAAAGACCATTAATAACTTAATTTGAATTAGTTTTTCGTCAAACAAAAATATATCACATTCTTTTGCTAGAATGATCCTTCAGAATACATAAATTTATTAAATAATCCGATTGTTTTCCAAATGATTTTAAAAAAATGATCATTAATAAGTTAATTTGAATCAGTTTTCCGTTAGAGGAAAATAAAGCATTTCTATTGCCTCGAGAAATATTACCGATTTTCGCAATGAAAAATCCTAATTTGATTGATTCATACCGGTACGAGTCAATTATTGCGTGATATCATTGAAATTTATATCGTTGAAGATTATTGATGATAAACACTTGCAGCGAATCTAATTGTTATATAGCATATGCATGCATAATATACATCATGTTACACCTCAATTTTCCACCATTTTTTTTTAAATTTTAAAAGATTGAAAGTGAAATCTCAAAAAAAGTTCATTTTGAATAATATACTTTAGTATAGTTCTGAAAATTTAACAGTCAATTTTCAAGTAGAAAAGATGGATACTTTTAGAAAGTAAAATTTTTCAGAATGCAAAAAGGATATGAAATTGTCTTTACAAACAATTTTGCAAAAAGTGATCGTGAAATATCGAATTACCAAGAATTTTATTTGCTCAAATGATTTGATATAGTTTGACAGCTAAGATATCTTTAAGACTTAAAAAGGAAAAATCAAATTATATAAATTATACTCTCGAATATATCTTGATTTTGATTATACTCTCGAATATATCTTGATTTTGATTATACTCTCGAATAATTTAATTTTGATTATTTCTCGAATACTTGCCAAATTGTGATATTATCTCGAATGCTTATTCAATTTTGGAAATTATTCAAATTGCTGATAGAAGCGCAATAATCAAGAATTATTTATTTTCTGACTTATTTCAGCAAAATTTGTAATTAAGCGAATTTTCGTAACATGCGAATGATATGATCCATTATTTTAGAAATAATGTGCTGCTTCCTTAATTAACCAAATTTTGAATTATATCAATAATTTTTCTAACAAAATATATTTTCATCATTCTTGTCAAAATCGAAATCATTCAAAATCATTTTTGTTCTGAATTTTGCTATAATATCGAAGAAAAAGTAATGTAAAAAAGCTCTATGTCTGCGACTTAAAAATCTCAAAAAGTTCATTTGAATAATCATATTTGCAGAATGCGTTGTTATCAGACTTAACGATTATATATAAATTTGTGACATGTGACTGCATATTAATAGTGCGAGTGTTGGATATGTAAGAATTTTCGCGAATTTACAAAATTTTTTAGATATCTTCTACTAATTTATTAATTTAATATCCTATTGAGATTTTCTCACATAAGCAAATTAACTTTTACATTAATAAAAGTTTGGAAAAATTCGTCCAAGATGATCGTTGAAATATAAAAAAACAAAAAAAAATGTTGTTCAGTTTCCGTTTCTGTCTCCAAAACTATAAATATCATCAATATATTTTTCCAACATTCCTGAAATTAGAGTTAATAGGTTTTTAATAAAAACTGTTGGTAGTAACCAAATTTTTATACCGGATATATATATTTGGATATTTTGATATTGAATGAAACCGTTGTGCTGAAAATTTCAATTTAAGATGAGATATTTAAAAAAATTGGTAAAAAAGAAATCCCGATATTCAACTGTAAAGTGTTAATCAAATTTGTTGCATCCAGCTTTTATTGCCTGATATTAATTTTATAAGCTAAAATTGTTTAAGTAAAAAAATATTCAAACAAAAATGCGCGGGATTCAAATTCAATTTAATTTTATATTCAAACGAAATTTCTACATTGAGAAAATTTTTGACGAATATTTTTCCATTGAATATTTCATTGTTTCGTTGCAGTAATGTATATTTTCTATTAAAGGGGATAAATTGATGTTAAAGAATTATTTCAACCAGCTCTCGATAATATCACATCTAGGAGATGCTGAAACGAGAAGTTATTGAAAAAGTTTCTTTTAGGAACTTTGAAGAACAAATTATAGATGATGCCATAGACGTCAGTATGTTAAAGTATTAGTACCTAGAAGATGTCGAATTATAAACATCAAATATCTCATAAGCAGTTTAGCTGACTGAAAGAAAAATAATTTATTATTATTACATGATTATCAAAAAAAAAAATTGTTTTCATTTCAAAAGCATTTGAAATAGAAGGCGCTTTTGTTTGAGAGCTGTTGACAAAAAATACTTTTGATCCTGCAGCTGTTTAAAGGTGAATCTATTGTTGTTTTTGCAAGCTGATGAAAATGAGATTATAGTTAGATTTTGTTGAAGAAGATTAGAAATTTGAAGATGCTATTAAAATAGTTGGAGAAAAAATTACAAATGTTGTTTTAGAATTTGCTCAAGAAAACTTGTTAATCGAGGAATAGCTGAAAATAAAATGTTTTTGATTTTATTGAAAAAATTGTGGTGATATCGGCAACTCTAATGAGAAAGAAGCTGTTGTTGCGGTTGTTTAAAAAGGTATAGCTATAGTACATTGTTGTTGTAGGTTTATACTTTATATGAAGCTAAAGAAGAAATGATTGTTATTGGGGAAATTGCCGAAACCTGATTTAGTCACTAATAGAATTAATGGAAAAGTTGATGTGAAAAATACCGTAGTTATTGAACAAGTTACTGAAGACTCTGTAGCAATTGTTGTAATTGTTGAAGAAGTTCTTGTAGCTGTGAAATAGTTATATTAGAGGCTTTTATTGTAGTAGAAGTTTCTGACGATGGAACAGTTGTTGTTGAACTTATTGGAGTTGACGGAGAAAGAATTATTTTTATTGGCGAATTTGTTGAAGAAGATTCAGCTGTTGCAACGGTTACTGAAGTTAGTGCAGAAAAGTTCATTGCTATTGGAGAAGTTAATCTGGAAAAGTTTGCTGTTGACGAAGTTGTAGAAGAAAATTCAGTTGTTGCTGTAGTTGTTGGAGAAGTTGACGTGGAAAAGTATATTGTTGATGGTGAAGTTGAAGAAAGTTCAGCTGTTGTTATGTTTTCCGCAGAAGTTAACGTGGAAAAGTTCGTTGTTATTGGAGATATTAATGTGGAAAAGTCTGTTGCTGTTTGCGAAATTGAAGAAGGTTCAGCTGTGGTTGTAGTTGCTGAAAATATTAATGTGGAAAAGTCTATTGTTGTTTGCGAAGTTGAAGAAGGTTCAGCTGTTGTTATGTTTTCCGCAGAAGTTAACGTGGAAAAGTTCGTTGTTATTGGAGATATTAATGTGGAAAAGTCTGTTGCTGTTTGCGAAATTGAAGAAGGTTCAGCTGTCGTTGTAGTTGTTGGAGAAGTTGACGTGGAAAAGTCTGTTGCTGTTTGCGAAGTTGAAGAAGATGATTCAGCTGTTATTGTAGTTGCTGAAGATATTGATGTGGAAAAGTCTGTTGCTGTTTGCGAAATTGAAGAAGGTTCAGCTGTCGTTGTAGTTGTTGGAGAAGTTGACGTAGAAAAGTCTATTGTTGTTGGCGAAGTTGAAGAAAGTTCAGCTGTTGTTGTGTTTTCCGCAGAAGTTAACGTGGAAAAGTTCGTTGTTATTGGAGATATTGATGTGGAAAAGTCTGTTGCTGTTTGCGAAATTGAAGAAGGTTCAGCTGTCGTTGTAGTTGTTGGAGAAGTTGACGTAGAAAAGTCTATTGTTGATGGCGAAGTTGAAGAAAGTTCAGCTGTTGTTGTGTTTTCCGCAGAAGTTAACGTGGAAAAGTTCGTTGTTATTGGAGATATTGATGTGGAAAAGTCTGTTGCTGTTTGCGAAATTGAAGAAGGTTCAGCTGTCGTTGTAGTTGCTGGAGAAGTTGACGTGGAAAAGTCTATTGTTGATGGCGAAGTTGAAGAAAGTTCAGCTGTTGTTGTGTTTTCCGCAGAAGTTAACGTGGAAAAGTTCGTTGTTATTGGAGATATTAATGTAGAAAAGTCTATTGTTGTTGGCGAAGTTGAAGAATGTTCAATTGTCGTTGTAGTTGTTGGAGAAGTTGACGTGGAAAAGTCTGTTGCTGTTTGCGAAGTTGAAGAAGATGATTCAGCTGTTATTGTAGTTGCTGAAGATATTGATGTGGAAAAGTCTGTTGCTGTTTGCGAAATTGAAGAAGGTTCAGCTGTCGTTGTAGTTGTTGGAGAAGTTGACGTAGAAAAGTCTATTGTTGATGGCGAAGTTGAAGAAAGTTCAGCTGTTGTTGTGTTTCCGCAGAAGTTAACGTGGAAAAATTCGTTGTTATTGTAGATATTAATGTGGAAAAGTCTGTTGCTGTTTGCGAAATTGAAGAAGGTTCAGCTGTGGTTGTAGTTGCTGAAAATATTAATGTGGAAAAGTCTATTGTTGTTTGCGAAGTTGAAGAAGGTTCAGCTGTTGTTATGTTTTCCGCAGAAGTTAACGTGGAAAAGTTCGTTGTTATTGGAGATATTAATGTGGAAAAATCTGTTGCTGTTTGCGAAATTGAAGAAGGTTCAGCTGTCGTTGTAGTTGTTGGAGAAGTTGATGTAGAAAAGTCTATTGTTGATGGCGAAGTTGAAGAAAGTTCAGCTGTTGTTGTGTTTTTCGCAGAAGTGAACGTGGAAAAGTTCGTTGTTATTGGAGATATTAATGTGAAAAAGTCTGTTGCTGTTTGCGAAATTGAAGAAGGTTCAGCTGTCGTTGTAATTGTTGGAGAAGTTGACGTGGAAAAGTCTGTTGCTTGTGCGAAGTTGAAGAAAGTTCAGCTGTTTGTTGTAGTTGCTGGAAAAGTTGATGTGGAAAAGTCTTTTCTTGTTTGCGAAGTTGAAGAAGGTTCAGCTTTCGTTGAAGTTGTTGGAAAAGTTAATGTGGAAAAATCCATTATTGTTGGAGTAATTGTTGATGAATATTCAGTCGTTAATGTTGCAACTGTTGTAGAAGTTGATGTGGAAAAGTTTCTTGTTGTTGGATATATTGATAAAGAAGATTCAGCCTTTTTTGTAGTTGTTGAAGGCAACTCAGTAGTTGTTGTTGTTGTTGTAATTTTTGGAGTTATTGTGGAAAAATTTACTGTTGCTGGAGAAGATGTTGCAATTATTTCATACAACATCTTTAAACAATAACAATTTGGTGGAAAAGTTAGTGGAAAAGGAATGTTAAAAGGAATGTTTTTTATTGTTAAAGTTGTTGATGAAGGAGCAATTGTTGTTGAATTTGTCGGAAAACCTGATGTTAAGGAGACTGTTGAAGGAGTTATTGAGGATGATATTTTTGTTGGGGAAGCTGTCGAAGAAGAGGATACTGTTGTAGTTGTTGAAGTCGCTTCTGAAGCCGTTGTTGTTGAATGAATTGCTGGAGATGAGATTGATAATGATGTCGATTTCAATGGCTGAAGTAAAATCTAATTTGACGAAAAAATATTACAAAAAATTATTCTAAATGTGTTATTTGGTCAAAAAAGTAAATAATTTAACGCGTATTTTTTCTCTATCCTTTTTCTTTTATTCATTTTTTCTTTTACTCTTATATACCCATCATATGATTTTTTTTTTTTGAGAAAAATTTTCTAAAAATTTTGTTTTTTTTGAGTGAAATTCACTACATATTTAATGTGTCTATTGCTAATTTGCTTATAGTTATCTTAGATTCTATTATTTTTTTCTTTTGATCAACATTTATTGATAAGCACCACGAAGCCACATATAAAAATATTTAGCAAAATTATAATTGATGCATGTCACTATTATTTCAAGTGAAAGTTATATTTATTTTAAACATCATCTAAGACATATTTTAACATATTTAGTATTTCGGTTATCAATGAAAATAATTGGTCCACTTAATAAATTGTTAATATGCTAAAATGAAGCTCTTAATGCATACAGGTATATAATTTCATAGTATTTTCTCGATTAAATAACGTATATCAAACGAAAAAAAAGAAATTACAAGATATGATTTCATGCAAAAACTATGAAAACATGCTGGATTATCGATCTGCTTTCTTTAACAATGATTTCTTTAGCATCATTTCAAAAAATGAAATATTACACATAAGGTACCTTTTGCTAAAGATTATTTACTCACTCGTTTTATTTAATTTAATCTTTAAAAATTTCACGTAAAAATTTCACGTTAAAGTTTATGCTATTAACAAAAAAAAAAAATAAAAACAAAAACGGAATCTCTTTGATGATGCTTAAACGATATAATCCTGATGGAAGGAAAGACAGATTGTAGGAGAAAGCTCCAAATGAGATGAAAATACACGATCCTATGGTCACATAGAAAACCATTGAAGTTTGTTTCAAAGTAAAAATAGATTGCCAGATGAAAATTTACTCATTTGAATAAATTAACATGTTAATGGTTCAGATAAAGAGAAGCCTTAATAAGCAACATTGATATCGTCAACGACATATGCCAAGAAAATTTAAGTTCTATGGTATCAAGCAATTAGTGTAATATTTCATTTGAAAAATTTCTTTTTAAAGAATAATTGCTTTTTAGTTTGCAAAACCACATATATACACATACACACATACATACACATACAATAATTATTTATATATAAAAAAAGGTACATTAATGCAGAATATGCTAAATTTAGATAAACTGTTAAAATTTATAAATTCTATTTAGCAAATCATCATTTAAAGCTAGCTAAAAAACTTTTTTTTAATTTCCAATTTTCATCGAATGGATAACCGACTGCCATTTTCATTTAAACAATTCAAATTATTTCGGAAAATTATCATCCTATATGAATATAAGCTGATTGAGGGTTAAATCCATTTAAAATAAATTTCATACCACTGCATAGGACGAAAAGGCTATAATGAGCAGGAAAACGATTCTTTTCTCGTTGTTCATCGTTCAATACAATTAATTTGAATTCAGAATGCAAAAAAAGCAGTTGACTGCAAATCAAAACATTAAGCATTTCATTTTTAAGTATCCTATTGATTATATAATGTTTAAGCACTAATTAACAATCATATCAAATCGATAATACGAATACATCATAAGCATTAAATTAAGCATCATGAAATTTATAGTTTGAAAAATCTCAGTACCATCTCATGATAAGAATTAAATTCAATACATGAACTCTTGTCAAAATTTTCATATTATTAAATCTTTTCTTAGACTTATCTAAAAAAGAATTTTTGCTGTGCAATGCTTAATTTTGCTCCTTTACAATTTAATGAAAAAAAATCTATGAAGAATCAGCTAGTTTTTAAAATTTCTAATTTGGCTATAATGTACTGAAATTATTATCGGATCAATGCTTTAACTTGCGCTACAAAATTCAAAAACATTTATATGCGAATTATTTCATTTTGTATATGTGAAATTTCCATTGAATTGAATTGAATTGAATTGAACGACATTGTGTTTCGAAATTGCATTTCTCATCCAAAACTTGAGGAAAAAATATATGCCACAGTGAAGGAATATGTACCACAGTCATTGTTCTTCCATTTAAATGGATGAGTTTTATTATAATAAGAAAAAACAGATGAATAGTTCCTTTTCTTATTTTGTAAAATTAAAATCAAAATAAAAAAAAAAAAAACCATTCTGATTGTGTAAAAGAAACTCAGCCGATACCGAAGAATTTTTCCTTTTATTCAATACTCTTGTTTCCTCAAAGATGCTAGCAAATGGTAACGAAACAATCATATCATTACTTCAGGCATTTCAATTATTAGCAATCGCTCATACCAAATTATCGAAATCGAAATAACATGCTATTTGAAATGAAATGTTGTACATATATAGTGCATCATCAATACATAGTTTTTTTTTTATATTATTAATTTATAAATTATATAATCGCACATTGTCTAGAACATTGAACAAATAACAAAAAGCAAATTTTATTTATCAAAAATTCTATGAAAAATCTGTGTATAAAAATTTTTTTTGTAAATTTAAAGACGAATTGTTTAGCAGAAATTAAAAGTTTGAATTGTGTTTTCATTAAAATGTTATCAAATTAAGAATAGATTCAACTTTAATTAATTTTGAAATATTTCGTCTGATTTAATATTTAATTAATAGGCAAAAAAAATCTTTCGCCTATTGAGTAAAATTATTTCTATGTTCTAAGATAATTTCAATCTATCAGCTTTGTTTAAGAGAATCATGGAACCGATCCATTTGACACTGTGGCGGAATATGGTATGTTTTTTGATAATGAGGAGTGATAATGATCCGTAGTCGCCTAGATTTGATGAGTCAATATCAATATTTGTCCATTTTTAGTTCATAGCAAAAATTAGATCATAAAAACATCAAAACTATTACTTGAAACAACCGAATTATATTTCGCATTATAAAGAATTAATATTTGCAAGTAGATGATATAATTTCGCCCTTTTTTCAGCAATTATCTTCGAGAATTCCAAGTTGCGATCTTGCTGCTTAATTGTTTGAAAGTATAAGCATATATTTATTGCAATTAGTCACTGTACTTATTAACTATTATAATTAATTGTAGTATCTATTTATTTTTCTTAAGAATAACTTTTCAATGCATTAAAATCAATAAATATTGACAATATTAAATTATTAAACTGCTAACGATATTTATATTCTAATATGCGTTTATAATCTGGCTACGGTAGTACCAGATGTTACTGATAAAAATGGAATAGTGCAGTTTTCACTTCTGTATTAAATCATTTATTTGCAAAAGTTTTGGGTTATTTCGGAGGAAATGAAAGATTCATTCTTTCATAGTGATTTGCTATATGACAAAAATATAGAAATTAACATTTCTTATTTCTCTACGAAAATTTCAATCAGTTTTGACAATGTTGTCTTTTTCATAATATTCCTTTATTTATATAAAACGTGAAAATAGCTTTTAAACAATATTTATTAAATGGAATCCATTTTTTCTTCATAAGGTTGTGCTAAAATGGTAATTTATTCAATTATATTATTATATATTATATTGGGAAATTGTTAGCAGATAGGATCTCAGAAATAAATGAAATACCATAAATAATCAGCATGCATTACGACATAAATGTTTTTAGCAGTAAATAATTTATCGAAATGGTTTCAATCGATGTAACCAATTCTTAATATTTTTTCAAACTATTTTGCAATAAACATTTGAAAAAATGATCACATGTTAAAATATTTTCTGTCTGACATTTCTGACATAGTTATGAAATTTTGATAAGCTATTTCATGCAACATTTCATTTGCTTCAACTGTTATCAGAGGTAACATGAATTAGAAATATTATTTACATTTATTGATTCCTGATCATTTAATTGTAATATTTTGCCCTTATAAATTATAAATCGGAAAAAGAATTGAAAGTTTTCTTAAATCTAAAAAAGATCTGCAAATGAAAGACCATAGTGTAATCTGAAAATAGCTGTATTTTCGAAAATAGAATGAATGATCTTAAGCAATGTGCAAATTTTTTTATCTCAAATTTTATTTTCATATATCATCGCTAAATTTAAAAAGAAATTTAAAAAGAAAAGGAACTATTTAAATCCTTCGGGAGAAAGGATCTGCTAATTTGTTTATAGTTTGAATTGGATCGTTTTGATAATGTGATTCCATAGATCGCAATAAGATATCTTTATTGGTTTTATAAGATATCGTACGAAATAATAGTCACTATTGATCGTATATGATAATATAGATAACATTGTACTTATACAGTAATATAAACTAGATGAACAACATAAATATAGTAATCTGAATGCTTACCATATTACTGTATTTCACTTTGTAACTATGACTCTCTTTTCATTCTACTACTATTGTTAATTTTGCTTCTATGTAGCTATCGATCCATTTCAACCATGGTTCCTGATGAATTGTAGAATTTTCACTTCTACTATCGATCTTTTCGAATTTCAATTGAAGCTGAATCAATCCTAACCGTCAGATTCTTCCCCTATTAAATTCTATATGATGCTTTGCATCCTTCGAAATTATCTATTTGTATTTAACACTTTTAGTCATTTCTGTATATAACTGGATATTCTTGGTGATCTGATTCCATTCATCGATAACAATATTTATTAGCTTTATACGATATTGCGCAAAATAATTATACTTTTTTTTTTGCTTTGCAAACAGAATGCATGAGAATGAGCACAAGAGAAATGTGTGCCAAGAAATATTTAATATTTTATACATATTTATTGAAAAGTTAACATTTATGCAGTTTTATGGCACAAAATGGCTGACTACTAAAACATATATTCCTTCTTCTTAACTACAAAATTTGACGCATCATGCATCACCGGAAATATGATAAATAAGAAAAAAAAATGAAAATGCAAAATAAAAGAATCTTCATACTACTGTATTACGATATCATAATTTATTGCTTCTGTGATAAATGTATACAAACACATACATAGAATGTGATCGAATGATGTTGCATACCCGTATATAAAATGTACAATACGGCTAATGATTTTGTTGATTCATTACGATTACAGAATGGAGATAATGGTATACTTACTGATGCGATTATGATGAGTACAAATAAAACAGAGCATACTTACTTAAAAGTCAATCTTTATATAATATAATTCCAATTACTAGAATGTTAATTAATGATTGATAAAAGATTCAGTTGTAAACTTATTACAAAATTTAATCAAAATCAAAGAAAAAATGGCGAAGAGGATTTGATGTTATGAGATAGGAGAATATAAATAATTTAATCAAGTATTATCTGCAAGAAATTTATATGAGTAAAATTTAAATTTTATTTTAAATACAATTAAAATATTGGTATTTATTATTAAATCATGTTTGAAAACCAAATAAATTGTGTTTTGAACTTATCACATTAAAAACTTCACTCAGTTAAGGAACTTACAGATATGTTTTAAAATCTCAAAGAAAAAATGATCTCTCTTCAAATATTTTTGAAAGTGAAATGGAATTTAGTTTTTTAATAATTCGAAATGTTCAAGTTTAGAAACAGAAAAGTTGAAATTCATAAATAGCAAAGCTAATATATTTAGATGTGTAGCATACTTCGCGTAGGGAGGTGATGCTTTTTGCTGTCGGAAAACTCAAAGAAATTTTGTGATCCATAATTGACACTTAGATTTAAGAAGTTGCTTTTCATAGTCTTTAGTTGATATCTAATTTCTGTCATATGTTCATTCGCTCAGAAATATTTTTTACCGCCATAATATACTGTTTGCTTCTTTTTATAATTATCCTTTTATAATTATCAATTGTAAACGTGATAAATGTGATAAAAGTGTGAACTCCTTTTTTTCCAATTGCTTTACGGCTCTTCATATATTACATATACATTGATATATCCCATGTATGTCTAGATAATCTTATTTCTTTATCTTGTGTACCTAGATGATTATTTTTCTGCCTATATTCTGTCCTGGACATATAAATAGTGTGTTACCAATCAAAGGGTATTTTGGAGAATTGTTCAGTACGATTCCAGTGGTAAACGGTTGGTCTACAATTGAGCTTTGACAACCGGTAGAGATGAAATCTTTCTTTCCTTCCGGAAGTTTTTGTGTTCTTTCACAACATTTCTTGTTTTATGCGTACAATATGAATAAACTACAAAATATTTTTTTGTTGATTATTGAATCATATTCAAAATCAAATATTTCACAATATAATTATTGAATCGTATTCTGAATCGTATATTTCAGAACTCACTCCAATTACCCATTTTTTTTTTCTTCCAATATTTTTACTTGTTCACTTCACTGTACAATGGTAACAGTTGTAAATTTAAATTTTTATTCGTGATTAAACATGCGATGGGAATCTGTCCTTTTTTTCTTTGTTTTTTATGTAGAAGTTTCAGCAAAAGAAGAAAAATGCTATGGAAAAATTATCAAACAGATAAAAAAGGTGGATTTGATTCGATCAGTATTAGAAAATTTTAGACAAATTATACATCAAGTTAACTCGGACATTGTACTTTTTGGAATCATTAACCTATCAATTGCATGTAGATGAAGAAATAAGAATTAATCTTATGAAAGGATTTTAACAAGGAAGTGTATTAATATTTAGAAGCAAAATATTGAAATCATTTAATATTGAAGTTCAATATACCAAGTTTAGGAATTTTCTTTCATTTTCCAGCATATTTTTAAATGATTTTTTTTTTTGGACCAGTATTTACGAACTTCGATCTGCCATTTGATGTTATATAAATTAATAAGTTTAACTATCTTAATCACTTGCAGGTCAGAAATAATATTTCTAAACATTGAACTTCTGCCCGTTTTTCATTCAATTAAGTGAAGTCTCGTCTGCAGTATCGCACTACCATTTCTGTAAGTTTTAACGATAAATCTGATGATAATCAGCATTTTATTTATCATTTCAGTAAACAATATTTCGTCCAATGAGAACTTGTAGAAAATCTTTTCTACGAATTCAGTAACTTTTTTAATTTATACGATTGAGTCGTTTATATATTTTCAAATTTGCAACCATTTTTTACGAAAATAGAAACTTTTGATAAACTTTAAGTGCCATTTTGCTTAGTGTTATTGTCCAGCTTTTAAAAATATATTTGACATCAGTACTGCATTAGAATATGAGGAAAAAGTATAAAAAATTTGGAAAATTTCTTGCACTCCAATAAAGATACAATATCAGTGAAGTATCTGAAAAATGTGTTACATTTACATCAAAAAGAAAATGCTGATATCATCGAATGATACATGTATGCAAAAGTATTTGTTTATTTTTAACTTTAAAAATTGTGCTTTTATAATTTTTTGCTTTTTCATTTTTTGTTTAAATAAATTTAGAAGTGAAAAAGATATAAACATTTTATTCCCTAGCAATGCAAGGAAAGATAAGAAATTAAAAAATTCAGTTTCGATTAAAAAATATTTTAATTTCAGATTATTTGAACCAATTAGGAGATCAAGAGTGAAGTAATTTGGGCTAAAATCAATGCAAAAATTCCAAAAATAAGAAGAAAGAGCATGAGAAAGTTTGAAAATACTTTCAGTCATAAACAACTATTTTTATGAAATATTTTATTCATTAACATAACCTTTGACATTCACTACAACAATCCGCAGTAAACAAGTTAAATAGCATGCATGCTGTCATCTTCCAGCTAACAAGTTCTTATCCAGCTCTCGAATACAAATGAAATTTATTATTTAGTTATTTAGATTTAAAATCATTTAGATTTAAAAGAGCAATTTATAGAAAATTTTGTGACTTCAGAGGAATCTCATATCCATATTATATAGAATTTTGAATTCGATTCACATATTTAATGTTTTTGGGCATTATTTTGTTTGTGAGTCAAACTCTTTATCGATAATGCAAAGATTTGAAATCTATAGGAAAAATTTTTAAATTATGCAAATAATCAATGTGTCAATGTATTTCATACATAGAGAAACATTTCAAATATGAAATTATATTAATTAAAATAAATTAAGTAACTAATCTGAGTATTTTAATTTTCATTAGAAATTACTAATCATCTTTCAGTACTAAATTACAGTAAGTATAAATTTATGCTTCAAAATCTAGAATATCATTTGGATATGTTGAAATAAATTTAATATAAAACTATTTAAGATTGAAATGAAGAAAAAAATTTAGGAAGAAATTATTTGTATAAATCAATTAACTATTTATTCTTTTTTTGATTTTCAACTGAAAATTTTACATTTTAACTGCTCAAATTTTCAAATTTTAATAAACGATATATCCTAACACAGTTTCATATCATTTCAAAACAATTCCATTATTCAAATACAAATTTTATACACTTATACGATCACACAAAAACAAATTAAACAATTTAATTGTAAATAAAAAAACAAAGAAATATATTATTGAAAATGGATGCAATTAAAACAATTGAAATTATTATTTGTAAAAGAAATTATATTTTTAATTTATAAAATCAATTAAACAAGCTATTCTTCATGCAATTCATCCGCGTTTTATCACATCTGAGAAATAAAAAAAGCTTAATTTATTATATTGAATGAAATGAAATTGATATTTGTTATCAGTTTTATTATCATCTTCAAAATCTACTTTAAAATTTAATTTTAATTTAATCCATTTTAAACGAATTTCTTGAAATTCAATTTTTTCGATTCTTTTTTTTCTTAATATACTTAACTCGAAATAATATTCAAATACTCGATAGCCAAATATACATTTTTTGAGGATATATATCGGATAAATTTCAAAAGAAATTCAAGATTTTTCTATTTGTGCAAAGTTCAAATCAAAATTTGTTAGTAAATTTACTGTCAGACTGCAACGATGTTTATAAAGAGATAAAAAATTATTCACTATGATGAAGGTTTAAGATAAAATTTCAAAACAACTTCTGGTCATTTATGATTAAGAAAGTGAATAAATTAAAAATATGACAACATTTTGATTCAACAAAAATTTTTCCGAATAAGCTTTAAGTAATCAAATTTGAAATTCAATACCGCAATAAAATTTGCACATCAGTTATGATTTATTTTATTTTTTACTGATTTATTAAAATTAAAAAAATTTGAAGAAATTTTAATTGATAACAAAATTCTAACGATTAAAATTTAGAAATTTCGAATTATATTTTCATTTAAAAATTATTAAAATCAAAACTTAATAAATTTTCTAACTTACGCTTTGCAGACACATTTTGCATTACGTAATATTGTTACAGTACGAATTTCCGGTTCAGCATCATCATCGCATTCTGTCAATGTTATCTTTTCGAATTTACCACTTTCCGGAACGCATACCTCACTTTTTGACTTCGATGAGGGAATTCATGAGTTCCAAACTAAAACTTTCAATGGAACGTTTTTGCTGATAATACTTTTAGTACGTGTAGGTGTATAAAGATTGTAGAATAATTTTTGAAAATACTAAAAACAAACCTCATAGGTGGGACAAAATCCTCGACAAACTGGAATTGTCAGATTAATCCGACAAGTTTTACCATTTTTATCTGTTCGAATTAACGGATTCATTCCTGGCGCATGTATCATCTTCAGAAAGCATACATTATGCTTCTTTTTTGCTGTTTCTTGAATTTTTCTATGATGCTGAATTGAAAAAAAGAAAAAAAAGAATATGCAAATGAAAATAATTCGTCATTCGAAAAATTATTTGTTATTATTTTTTCATGCAATTTTTGGTGAGTACAAAGAGTTAATTACAAATATTTTTTTTATTATATACTGATTTAGATTCTGATCTGAGCAATTTGACGTTCATTCAAATCCTAACCTGAACAACTGAATTCTAATTCGGATTCTAACCTATACAATTCAACGTTAGTTGAACATTCTAACCTAAATAATTCAACGTTGATTTAAATACTTATCTTTCAACAATTGAAACTGATTAAAATTCTAATTCATTATAAATTCATTGGTTCAATTTATTGTAGCCCTATTTCTTTTAATCAATCATTTAAAACATCAGTTCAGATTCTAACTTAAACAATCTAACGTTAATTCAGAATTTAACCTGAACAATTCAACGTTAATTCAAATTTTCAACGTTGATTTAAATCTTATCTTGTACAACGAAAGCTGATTAAATTTTAACTTCAAATTCAATGCCAATTCTGATTCTAATCTAAATCATTATAAATCCATTGCATTCAATTATTGTAGCTCTATTTCTTTTAATGAATTATTTAAAATTACAATTCAGATTTTAACCTAAAACAATTCATCGTTGATTTAAATTTGAATTTCGCAATAAATTAATACTAATTTCTGAAAAAGCAATTTAAAGAAATTTTTGCAAAAAAAAAAAGAAATTTTTATTAAATAAAATTGAAAGAAAGAAAAAAAAAAAACCCACAATTGAAGATGAGAAAAGGATTGGTGTAAAAATAATTGTTATCAAAACAAATGACGCTTAACGATGAGAGCATTATTCAATAGTTGGTTTGAAAGGATGTGAAGTAACGATGTTAAGCATTTTAGTAGTTACATAATCAATTTGCTTTTTGCAATATCAACACCATTGATCAATTTTTCTATCATTGTTTGAAGTGATTAGTTGTTGATGAGAAAATTTTTCGTCATATTTTAATTTTTAACTCAATTATAAGGATCACTTATTAAAATTTAATTAATAATTATTGTAAATAAAATAGTTTTCTCAAAAATGTTTATCAATAATTATTGTAAAATAAATAATTTGTATAAAAATGTTTATCAATAATTATTTTAAATAAAAAGAATTTGCTTAAAAATATTTATCAATAATTATTTTAAATAAAATAATTTGTTTAAAAATGTTTATCAATAATTATTATAAATAAAATAATTTGTTTAAAAATGTTTATCAACAATTATTATAAACAAAAATTTGCTTGAAAATGTTTATCAGTAAGTAAACAAAAAAAAAAATTCACTTACAAATGTTTATCAATAATTATTTTAACACAAAAAAAATTTGCCGTAAAAATGTTTATTAGTAATAACAATACAATATGAGAAAAATGACTAAAATGGATTAAAATAAAACTTGAATCTCTTCAAGTATTAAAATATAATTTATCACATTAAATAAATATTTTTAAAAAATGATTTCAAAATATTTGTTTATTCTTTGATTTATTAAATGAATTATTTATGTCTTGGTTTGTTCGCGAATCTGATGAAACTAAACAATAAATGAATCCAAAACAAAGGATAAAATCCAAATTCTAGAATATTTGGTTGATTGAAGAAATGTTAAAATATTTGATTGATTGAAACAATTGTTTATCAAGTATCAAGTTACGAATATCATAATTCTATTGCTATATGATAATTGCCGATATTCGAATTAACATTGTAATCGTTGAAAAAGACTGATAATTCATTCGATTATAAAAATGCAATAATTTAAATCTAATAATAAATTATTACTTTTTTTACTAATCACGAATTACTGATATTTCCATTTATCAGCCTAAATATATACGATATAGCAAATTTTATTATTATATCATTTTTTCTTTCTGCAGTGTAATTTATATTTTTCTTTTCATTAATTGCTAATATTTCTAATTAAAATCTAAATGAAAACTTGAATTTTAAAATAAATAATTTTAAATATATTCTTCTCGAATATAAAAACTATCTCATATTTCAGAATCTTTCAAATATTCAATTATTTAAAAAAAAAATAGGAAATTATGCTTCTAAAACTTGATCGATATACTATTTGCAAACCTGAAATTTTTAATTTATTAAACATCTTGTTGGAATATTTTAATTGGAGCTTAACTTTTGTAAGTCGAAACTTTTTGAAAATCTAGTGTTTTCTACACTTTAATCATAGAATACACATACATTTTTTAAATTGTATTTTAATAATGTAATCGAATTGGAGCGATATGTTTTTAATTGGAAAAAATGAAGCTTCCTCGTACTTAATAAAATTAGTGAAAAATTATTTAAGTATTTTTAATTTCCATTCATTTATTCTTGTACATTCAATGCTTATTTGAAAATTCTGAACTTTTATGATATTTTGTCAAACGGTAAAAAAGACGAAAAAATGATAAGCAAAATATCAAAATAAACAATGAATTATGACATATTTAATAAATGTCAGATTTATGTTTACGTAGTATTTCCGATTTTATTAAAATTCGAATAATTTTGTTGTCAAAATTTCACCGTCTTATTTTTTTACGGAAAATAAGCCTTGTTATAATTAATCATGTCTGTATTCGTAATTTATCTCCTATTTTATGATAATGTTCATGCTAAATCGATGATACTGTATTGAATATTCAAATATTTCTTTTATTATTTTTTAAATTTGATACATTGAATGTTGAAAAATCCAAAATATTTTTACATATCTGAAATATTTTTATTCATTTTTCTTTTCTTTTTTTATCTTTAATAATAATGAATTTTCAAGAATCATAATTATAATATATCATTTATGCAATTAACTGGTCCAATGATTCATACTGATATACTGCTGATTTAAAGGATACGTTAAATTAAAACTTCAATCATATCAAGATTGACATGCAAATTTTTGAAATCATTTTTTTTTTCCTTTTACAAATGAGCAATTGATGACAAAATTTTGCCGAAAATGGAAGCAAAAAAAAAGATTGTATCACTGAGAATTAAATAATAATATTGAATAGAAATAATCTACATATAATATTACAAATACGAATTTTCAAAGAAAAAAATTGATTGACCTTTTACAGAAAAAAAACTGAATGATCTTTCTTGATCGTTTTTCATCCACTAAAATTGATTGATTCTCTAAAACACAAAATTCAAATAAATTTAAGAGAAAAAAATCTCAGAAACATAGAAAAATAAATAAAATTTATAAACCATATCATAAAATATTCCGCAAAAAAAAAATTTATGAAATTTTGCTAACAAAATATACAAGCAATTATACGAATTAAATGCTAAACAAAAAAGCAAACAAAAAAAAAAAACTTACATATTACAAATATAATATTTGAAAAAATAAAAAGAATAAATTATAATTATTTATTAAATACCAAAAAAAGAAAAAAATTTGTACAATTTAAATCAATTACCAATAATTTATTTGGTGAGAAAAAAATTTTTTTCCTTTTTTTGAAAAACATCAATTTCATTTTAAATAATTACCATGCATATAGGTATCAGCAATATGTTTTCAGATAGAGAATATCATCGATAAATTATAGCAATTTTCGAAGAAAAAAATAGGCAAATAATAATTAAAAAAAATCCAATTCCAAATGGGATTTTATCACCAGTACGTTATCAAACAAGATATCACCGATATGTTTATAGGAATTTTTTTGTTTAAAGAAAAAAATAATAATAACAATTGAAAAAAATCAACTTCATTTTCAACTTCAAAAATCATTTCAAATAATCATCATTCTATTGATATCACCGATATGTTTATTGTAGATTTTTTTGTTTCAAGAATAAAAAGTAAATAAATAATTGTTAATTTCGTTTTAAAAATCCCATTGTATTTATCTACTGGTATATTGTCGCTTCCAATGCCCGTTTAAAATTCGCATATAAGTTAAGCGAAATCGCGGATTACAAAGGCATAGCAAAATGGATTTATTGTTGAATTAATATAGCATAAAAAATATGCAATATGAAAATATACTGCCGGAATTGAATCTTTATAAAACGCTTCCAGCATACGATAACTGAAAGATTATGATTAATTGGAAATTCGATTAATTAGTATTAATTAATTCCTTCCTAGAATACGATAACCAAAAGATGATGGTTAATTAGAAATAATTAATCAGTATTAATTAACTGATTCATTCATCATCAATGATTTCTTTCTTTCTCCTTTTTATTAAAATATTAAATTTAATTTCATACATAAAAACTACATATATATGTAAATCATAGAATTTAAATACAATTTACTACTGCTAGATTTTTTTTTACTGATACATTTTAGAATTATATTATAATTTTTAAAATTTACTCTATGTATAGATACAGAAAATTTATTAACATATCAAATTTTCATAATATATTTTTTTAAAAATTATTACTTTTACAAATTGAAAATATTTTGTAAAAATTTCTGATTAATTCAAAAAAAAAAATTGCTAGAAAATTTTTGAAAAAAAATTAACAAAAATTCCTAATAAAAAAAAAAAAGATTTTTATATAATATGATTAATTTTTTAGGGATTTTCGTAATGAAGATTTTCATTGTTAAATTTTTCTAAAATCATAAATAATGATATATTTAAATTAGTATCAATTTCTTTTGCACTTTATCATTTCAAATAAATTGATACAGTAATCTAAAAAAAAAGAAAATACAATATGATTAATTAAACAATCATATACAATTAATCTAAAAAACATATACAATTAATCTAAAAAAAATTTTTTTTTTTGTTTACATAACAATAAATGATAGAAAAAAAAATGAGTGACCTAAAATAAAAAAAAAATTTTTTTTTTCAATTTAAATTGCACAATAATAAAAAACTTTTTCGAAGTTTTGACTTAATTTATAATTTTATAAATGAATCACTGAACGAAAAAAAAAATTTTTTTATCAATAATTAATGTTGGTAAAAAAAAAGGAAAAGAACACAGTGATTTCTTTGTATTGCATTTTCCATGCATGGGTATAAAGTGTACGTGCGTTTTCACTATGCATGGGTATAAAGTGTACGTGCGTTTTCACTATGCATGGGTATAAAGTGTACGTGCGTTTTCACTATGCATGGGTATAAAGTGTACGTGCGTTTTTCTATATTATGTAAGATGTAAGCTAAAATTGTATGCTTTGTCTATAAGCCTAACCCACACCCAAACAAAGCTCCTTTCTCTTATAATCACAACTGTATCATTAACTACCACCAAAAAGAGGTCCAAAACCATATACTGGAAATTGCTTGCAAGAGGTCGGTTGAATCCATCAATAAGAGAACGATTCTTTATTCTCCCTTCTTTTACTATTGAAATTGTTCATCTACTTTGCCTTATTAAATATAGACCTTTCTTATTCGGTGTATCACAACCACAGTATTGTATAACTTGTTAATTCAATAACTTAATAAATACTCTCAGTCCGATTCCTCACGACAATTAACAACGAGGCAAAGTTTTCCTATAATCATGAAAAAAATTATATTTCTGACAATAAATAATTTCATTATAAAATGTTAGTAATTCATTCATTAATTTCTAATTTTTTCAATATAAAATAAGTTTATTTGTTTGAATATAATTAATTGATTTATGAAATATTATTTTTACCATTGTAAGGCGTCCAAGTAATAATAAATGCTAATAAAATGCAGAAAGTGTTTTTGGCTTTTACTTTCTTGTTTTCGCTCATTTTTTCGTCGTTTCTTTCTCACTTTTTCGTTGCTCATTAAAAAATTTGCTGAAATTATTCATTTTTTTTTTTTTTTTTTTTTGATAAAGGCAACATTTTCGATTACTATGAAATTTAAAATAATTAAATTTGCAAAATATTACGGAATTCAAAATGATTAAATTTGAAAGTATTACGAAATTCAAAATGATTAAATTTGAAAACGCTGTGAAATTTAAAAAAATTAAATTTGAAAAAATTTTTATTTTATTTTTGATGCTTCAATTTGAATATAATTTTTTTCATTCTAAGGTTCAATTATATATGGATGTTTAATGTATATGTAAAGAAAATTAAATAAAGCTAAATTTAAGGAAAAATTATTGTTTTGGTTAATATGAATTCGAAATATGCAATAATTCAAAATAAGTAACGAGTAGAAGTACATGAGATAAATTTAACGCTTATTCACCTAATTTAGCAGTGAAATTTATTAAATAATAATTTTCTATGTTAATTAGTTCTAATCCAAAATATTGAAAGTGAAAAATTTTAAATATATTTGTAAAAATAGTTATTTATTTTATATAAAATTAAATTATACAAAACTTAGGGCGGAAATGAATTACTTGGCTATGAATGTTCCATTCAAAAGTTGTTGTGAGACCATATTTTTACGAATATCATCTACCTTCTCCGGTACAATACGTGATGACCTTTAATAGAAAATTATGAATTTGATCAAATAATAGTGACGAAGATTAAAATATGAAGAAAAGAAATAAAAGAAATGTATAAAATTTAAAAGAAAAGAAAAATTTGTTATCATCTATTCTCTGAAACAAATTAATTCCATCAATTTTATTAATTACAACAAACTAAAAAAAAAAAAAAACGCGAAAATAATTTCTTACCTATTTGCTAGTAATTTTTAACAATTTAAAAGCAATAATGAACGAATGCAAATTATTGATTGCCTTTTCAATTAATATTTTTATAAATGGTAAAAGGATAAGGCTTAGATGAAATGACTAATTACGAAAAAATAATAAATTTTGTTGCGAAATTCGTAATTGACAAAAATGACAAAGCAAAAACAATTAAAACAAAAATAGTCAAATTAGATGGTAACTAATTTTTTTCATTAATTTTTTTTATTTTTTTAATTAGAAGTGATTCAAAAAAAAAATTATTATTACTCGGAAATATCTGAACCGGATGAAAGACGTATGCGTGATTGTCCTTTCTCATTATCTTTCAATTCAATTAAAACAGTGTATGTGGAAGATTTATCTTTTCGAGTAACTGTTCGATTTCCCACTGATAATATCGATTCTGATAATAGACTATTATGTTCCTGAAAATTTTATTTTGCATTCTAGGAATGATGAAATTTTTTATTTGTGCCTTTATAAATTGAAATATTTGCGAAATAAATGCATAATAAATTGATAATAAAATAAGGAATTTTATTTATATTTATTAATTAATAAGTTTTACTAGTTAACAATATTTAAAAAGCATTATAATTTGAAAGTTGTAACATAGATAATAATATAGCAAAAAAATTCTATATGAAATTTTTTAATCAGACAATCCTAATAGAAAAAGGCAATTTGAAGCAAAATTAATGATAAAGTATAATCATAATTATCACGATAAAAATTGATCATATCAGGAAGCTGATAATATTAGGAATCAAACTATAGTTGTTATGACGAAAAGATTGATAATAAATCAATTAACCTGATTATCTAAAATTGAAAATTAACCATAAAATATGATTGTAATCATCAGGATAAAAATTGATCATATCAGGAAGCTGATAATCAATTAACCTGATTAGCTTTAGCACAAAATATGATCAAAATATCATGATAAAAAAACTGATCATAGCAAGAAGCTGATAATATTAGGAATCAAACTATATCTGTTATGATAAAAAGGTTGATAATAAATCAATTAACCTGATTAGCTAAATTGTTGTGGGTGATCGGTTTTAAACGATTTTGTGCACAGTATTATCGTATTATAATTACTACTAGCTCCTGATACCTCATCTTGACCAATTTGTTGAATATCACTGTTACTTTCATCCATCGAACTACCAGTAATTTTTCCATAACAAATTCGTAACCAACAATTTCGTTTTTTGTTATTCTAAAATTTATTTGAAATGACTTACCCTAAGATAATGATAAATGCAAAAATGAAAAGTTGACAAAAATATGAATTAAATTTACTTTGACAGATAATTATATTTTGGTGGATGATTTATTATTTGTCCGTGAGAAGAATTTTTTGTCGAATTTGACAAAGTACTTGACTGTGCTTCTTTCTTGACTTTCTTGTAATGATTCTGTAATAATAATTAATACATATATATATATATATATACTGATAATATTCAAGTTTCAAACTTATGATAAATATTTTTTTATCAAGCAATTAGATAAAATATCTCATTTACTAATAATTTCGACAAATATCTTCTTTCTTAAAAATTAGAATTTCATTAATACTAATTATTTAGCGCTACTAATAATTAATTAGTTTCAATAAATGAGAATGAAAGGAATAAAATAATTATTTTTAAATAATTATGCAAATTCAAAAACAGAATAGCAAAAAAATTATGATGTTTTTTATATCATTATTATTATTATTATCATTACCTGACCAGCTTGTAAACGGCACATATCTTTTTGTTGCTTTTTGTTTCATAATATACTCGTGAATATAACATAATCATAATTACAAGAGGTAACCAAAATGCAGCAATTGTTTGTACCAACAGATGCAAATTGATTCGTTTCAATAATTGTACGACACAACGATCTGAATGAGTAAAATGACCTGAAATTAATAAATTATAATTTTTAAAACGAATCTAAAAATTAAGTGAAAAAATCCTTCCTTCATTAATATACCTTACTTCAATATATGGCCAACTATAATCCATGGTGGCCAAAGCAAAGCAGAAGCAATATAAGTACTAGCAATCATCATGAATGCTTTTTTTGCAGTTCGTCTGTAAATTTAATTATTCGATTCAAATTAATCATTTTTAATTATCGAATAGAAATTTTAAAAAATTTAAGTTTTGTTAATTCTAATAATAATTAATAACTATAATTTATAATTGGAATTGGAACAAATAATAATTCATCAAGAGCAAAAATTAAAAACAAAAATTAAGGGAAAGAAATTATATGAATTTAAATTTAAACAATTCTAAGGGGAAAATTTTTATAAATTTTAATTTAAATAATTCCAAGGAAAAAAACTTATGAATTTAAATTTAAATAATTCTAAATTTATTAGTAACAAATTTTTTTTTTTTCATCTTTCTCAACTTTCACAAAAGCTAATTTATAAATCAAAATTTGCGCAAATAAAAAGAAAAAAAGAAATGGATCAAATATGTAAAAACCTTGGCCGATAAGTTAATGGCCTAGTAACGAGAAATATCGATCAAATGAAATTAGCAATAAATTGAGCACAGATGCATTACACATCATATAATCAAGGCATAACCAAAATTGGCACATTTGCATAACCTAAACCCCAAATAGTATCAGCAGCCATATAATATGTCATAACCGGTATCGATATTAAGCCTGAAATTCTCTTTTCTTTCTTTTTTTTTAGTCTTTGGTTAATATTATTTTATTTATCTTTGGCTAAAATTACGGTAAAATTACGGTGAAAATGATAATTAGGTAAAATTATGATAGAAAATACGGTTGATTACGGTATAATTAGTGAAATTCCTTTTTTCTGCGGTAAAGTGAATGAAATATTTTGGAATAGAAAGATTGGTTTTTTTTATATTTACATACAAAAAGAAAAAAATGAGAAAATGAATAGAGTTGAAGAATTTTCTCTTTTTTTTTCGAAATTCATGGATATATTATTGACTCTTACGACTGATTCATTTGGGAATTTGATAGTCAAATCAAACTATTCTAAGCTTTCCTTATGATAAATAAAAGATAATAGGGCAAAGATATGAAAATAGATTTAAAATTTGGATAGTTAGTTAGCTTCTCTAAATCTTTAGATAAAAATCAAATATGTTTTTTTAATCTTTTAAATTGAATTTTATTTAAGATTATCAAATTTATTGGAAAGTTTTAATTAAAAAAAGAATTTTCAAACGAAGAAATTATTTTCTTTTTGTTTATTTTTTTTTTTTTTGTTTACTAATATAAAAATTTCAGTTATTTGTCGATGAATTGTTTTTAAAAAAATTACTGATGCATCAAAAATTGGCTTTCGAAGGATGAAAAAAAGGAAAGGAACGAATTAAAAAAAAAAAAATAAACAAACATGGATTACATATTTGCCTTATTATTTGCTAAAATTATAAATCCATTTTTGAGCAAAAAAAATTTTGATTTTGATTCAAAAAAAAATTTATTGTATTTTTTTTTAATTTTTCAAAAGGCAATTTTTTTTTGAAAAAATTTGATTAATGAAATATTAGAAAAAAATTTCATTAAAAAAAAATAATCACAAAGAAATGTTATATTTTTAATTTCCTTCTTTCCTTTTTTGATTTGCAACAGAGAAAATTATAATTGAGAAGAAATAAAAAAAACTATTTCTAAAAAAAATCAATAATATTCAAATAATTTTTCAAAAAAAAAATAAAAGATTGTTGATAATTACTAGAATTAATAATTTATAAATAACAACATTAAAAAATAATATTTGGATACCATAGCTAAATAATTATATAGCAAAAAAAATAAATTTTCTAATTGATACTTAGAAAGATGTGATAAAA
The DNA here is from genome assembly GCA_008729115.1 of Dirofilaria repens. Classification (NCBI taxonomy): domain Eukaryota; kingdom Metazoa; phylum Nematoda; class Chromadorea; order Rhabditida; family Onchocercidae; genus Dirofilaria; species Dirofilaria repens. The sequence goes on from SNRZ01000178.1 coordinate 71,155, forward strand.
AAATATTTATACATTTCTAATTGATACTTAGAAAGATGTGATAAAAAAAATATTTATACATTTTCTAATTGATACTTAGAAAGATGTGATAAAATTATTCCTTCACTGATTTCCAGAAAAAAATGGAGTCACAAATTAAATAGATAAGATAAAAGTTTGATTAAAATTGAAGATATGGTTAATACAAAAAAAAAATGTGGAGACTGAGCAATAAATTATAAATGATTTGAACTTTAACCCATCCAAATGAAATATGGTAGGAAAAATTAGAAATTTTAATTTAAGATTTATGTAACCATAAAATGAATTCATTTAAGCGAACCATTATTTCATTTAATTTTCAGTCAGCTTAAACTTTCACCTATCCAAATAATGATAGGAATTATTAAAAATTCGATTTAAGATGTAAATGATCATAAATGATTTCATTTAAGTCGATTTGAACTTTAACCTATTCAAGGTGAATGATAGGAACTTTTAAGAGTTTGATTTAAAATTTCGATAATTACTTAAATACTTATGGGACAAATTATTATTTCATATAATGCTACAAATTTCATTTTTACAAAAAAATAAAAAAAACCTTTTAATAAAATAATAATATATTCAAATTCTGCAAAAACAAATAAGCCCTTTACCCTCAATTTAACATTTCCTTTTAATTTAATTTAAATCTTCGAAAATAACAATTGAAAGAAATTAATATTAGAAATTAAAAAGAAAAACAAAATTAATACCAATAGCAATATCAGCAACAGCAAGACTGAATAAGAAATAATTACTGATTGTTTGCAATTGTTTATCAATTTTGAAGCTTATCATAACCATTAAATTACCACCTGTTGTTAAAATAGCAAATACACTTCCAATTGCTATGATACATATTAATCTAAATTTGAAATATTTAATTGTTAATAAATTTGACAAAAATAGCTATATTATTATTAAAAATTTTAATCAAATAAAATCATAACATATTATTTTAATATTAATTACTTTCTATGTATTAATTTCTAAATTATTCGATTTTTAGATTAAATATAAGTGCTTTTTGCAAATTTTTTATAATAATTAATTTATCATTTTTTTTTGATTTAAGTGATTATGAAATTTTAAACTTTTTATTGAAACACTTCCATATTAAAAAGTATAAAAATTTATTTCACTTTTTTTCAAATTAATTGATCGTTTACTATTATTCCTTTTAATATAATATTAATTATATGAAAGAATCTTTTTTTTAGCGATTCAAATTTCAAAATTTCGTCAAATTATTAAATTAAATTAAATTTAATTTAATACGTTAAATTTATTTTATAACTAATCCATAGCATCTATAATAGATTTGGTACTTATTAGATATATTTAAAATATTTTAATATTTGACCATAAAAAGTTAGTAATAAACGATTAATGATTATGGCATGAAGTATATACATTAATTTCAAATTTGAATTACTTTTTTTTAATATATTAAATAAATTAATAGCAATAAAATATGGATTAACAATAATCTTATATGTCGTAATAATTTATAAATTTAATCAAAATAGAAGAAAAATACGCGAAAATAATATCATTAATATGAATTAATTCAATTTAAGAATTTTTTTTTATATATTTAATTAATTAATTAATTAATTTATATTAAATTATATAAAACTTACTTTGGATGATCCATTTGTTGTTGTATATGTTCGATGGTAATATTAGATAGCATTTCATAAGTTTGATTTAATTATGCTATTATTCATTTGATCGATGTAATGAGATGATGACCTTACCGTATGATTAAAAATCAATGCTAATTCAGGATTACTGTCATTATGAGAAGTTGATGACGCAAGTACCTAATATTTATTCATTTCTAATTTTTTTTTTTTTTTTTTTTGAAATTTTATTAAAATATTAGTTCAAATGTTTATCATTTTATTAAAATTAAATTTGGAAAAAAAAATTTTTTACTTTTACTTCTTGTAAATAAGTAAAAATAATATTGCTAAATATCATTTTGTTCATTTTATTTTATTTTATTAAACAAAAATTCATTCAATACTTAAATAATATTTTAGAAATTAATTAATTTGTTATTTTCTTTCTTTTTTTTTTATAAAATGCAGAAAAAAAAATTTTTCAATTAAATAAGCTAAATTAAATTGCAATTAAATTTAATTAAATTTACGTCTGTTTTTAATAATTAACTTGCTACATATAAATATATAAAAAGGAATGAAAATAAAATAAAATTTTTCAATTTAAGATTAAATTAATTATGTTTTTAACAGCCTGAATTCAATGTACTAATAAAATTTCAATTAATTTTGCTTAAAATTTAATTTAAATAAATATATGCATGCAAAACAGGTGAAACAAAAAAAAAAAACTAAAAATTCATATGCTTTTTTCATTTTTAAAAAATTACATAACTAAACAAAAAGATTAAAACCATTAAAATAAATTTAAAAAGTGAAAAGGAATAGAAAATTAAAATAATTGAAATAATTAAATTATAGACATATAAAATGTAAGCGAAAGAAACTTTAAGATGATAAAGTAAGGTCAAACAAAATAGTTAAAGTTATCAATTGTTAGTAAATAAGAAATAATAAATAGATAATAAGAATTGAAATAATTGAAATAATTAAATTATATATATAAAATGTAAGCAAAGAAACACTGATAAAAAGATAAACAAAAACAAAACAATTAAATTTATCAATGTTAGTAAATAAGAAATAGAAGAGTTAGTATATAAATTTTCAAATTAATATTATAAAATAACTGATGCATAAATTAACGATTTGTTATCACATTCTTTTTTTTTTTCTTGCATAATAATAAATATTTTGGCTTTTTTCTTTCGTTTTTTTTTTTTATTTTTTTTGTTCATTAAATTTTCATTAACAAAAGAATTTTTTGCTTTTTAAGATCATTGATGCTTAACAAATATGTATATAAACAATATGTTAACAAATACTATCTTATTAGCATACCTATTTATGTATCATCTTAAATGTAAACTAATTTTTTTTCCTTTTTCTTTCCTTGTTTATCTCGATATTTCATCTTCATTTTTTCATCTTTCTCCTCTTATTGATTTTTTCAAATCTTTAAATTAAAATTTTACAAAAATTATTTATTTAAATATATGAACTTCATCTTCGCATCCGTTCTCCTTAGTGATTTTTCAGATCTTTAAATTAAAATTTTATAAAATTATTTAATTAAGTAATTGATATTTCAATTTCATTTTTTTTATGCTGTTGTTTAAATTGTTAAATTGAAATTTTATGAAATTAATTAATCAATTAATTGTATTAATTTTGCCTTGTTTTTTTTTTTTTTTCATTTTTTATCAGAAAAATGATTTAATAATTTTGGAAAGAAATATCAAATCAATAAATTTTACTATTTAGCGAATTTTTCCGTCATGGAGCATTTACCGTCAACGGAACGCTAGTTGGTATTGTTTAGGGTCAGAATGAGATAGAACTTTATAAATTATATGGTAAATAGGTTTAAATTCAATAGCAATAAATTAATGTATGAAAATTCAAAAAATATTTGTTTTTAGAAATGATAAATAATACTAAAAGCAAAGTGAAAGATAGAAAAATTATACTGATAATAAATGATAAATTATTTTAATCATTTCAAAATTTAAAGATTAATATCGAAATTATTTGGACGAACTTTTCAATAATCGTATATATATTTTTTTTTCCAAATAAAACGAAAATTTGTTGCTAAAACGAGAAAGATAATAACAATAATAAAGTTTTATAAAGACACAAAAAAAAAAAATCAATCATAAAAGATTATGAAATATTTCTCGAGAAATTTTTCGAGAAAAAATACCAATCAATGTAACATTTCAATATATTTCAGAATACAATTAAAAGTAAAAAATTGAAAAAAAAAAGAACCATAACTAATAATTGTTGTAGATTAAAAATTTTCAAACAAACTATTTTTTAAATCTAAAAAAAAAAAAGGAAAAAACACAAAAAATATTGCAACTTAGCTCTTTTAAAACCAGCAAGCTATTAAGGGCCGGAAAAAAAAGATAAATAAATCGCTAAAGCTTAAAACTTTTTTTTTTCGTTCGAAAAAAAAGTATGCGTAACTTTTCGAAAAGCCATAAAATTTATGCAAGTCATCAACATAAAAATTTATTTCGTTTTTTTCGTTTTTTTTTTCCATTTTCGTTCATCGTTTGCCTAAATGCTAATATTTGATCGATAAATTTAAATTGATTAAAAATACAATTTTACAAAGGCGAAAAATTTGTGATTATAAGTAGCAAACAAGTTATGTAAATTTTTAATTAATTATAAATTACATATGAGATTTTCTTTTTGTAAAATCAGTTATAATTATAATTTAATAATTTAAATCACTTTCTAAAACTTAATAAATTCGTAATATTTTGTAATGCAATAATCAAATCATTTTCAATATTTGACAAATTCATAATATATCAGAAATTCATAATCAAATTAGGTAACTAGTATTAATAATTAGTTGTATGAAATGAAAAAACTTAAATGAATTGATATTTTTGCACAATTTTAATAATATAATATATCAGAAATTGATAACTAAATTAATGCACTAATACTAATAATTTGTTGAATGGAATGAAATGACCTAAACGAATTGATACTTTCGCATAATTAATTAATTAAATTAATAATATAATATATCCGAAATTGATAACTAAATTAATTTACTAATACTAATAATTTATTGAATGGAATGAAATGAGCCTAAACGAATTGATACTTTCGCATAATTAATTAATTAAATTAATAATATAATATATCAGAAATTGATAACTAAATTAATGCGCTAATACTAATAATTTGTTGAATGGAATGAAATGAGCCTAAACGAATTGATACTTTCGCATAATTAATTAATTAAATTATGCAATTTACAATTTTAAATTGCAAAGATTGCTTACTCCCAAAAATTCATTTTATTTTGTCATAAAATGGTGAAATACTATTCACCTGCATAACAATTCGAAATATTTTTGAATGAACAAAAGATCCAGGTAATGCACGCAAAATATGCTCATATGATGTTGTTGTTGTTGTTATTGTTGTAGTTATTGATGATGATGATGAGATGATGATGATGATGATGATGATGATGATGACGATGATGATGATGATACCATTCTTCACCTTTGAACCAAATTATCAGCTAATTTTTGATCAAGAAACGAGAGAGAATTTTAAGAAAGAAAAACGAACGATTTCTAAGCGTTTTTTTTTTCTTCCATTTATCTTACGATTAATATGAAATATTACATTCGAAATGATTTAATCATTAATACATTAAATTAATCAATTAAGTACTAAATTACGATTAAATATTAATGATTAAATTGATAATTAACAAGTAGTAATTCCTAAAGAAAACGGAAAAACGAAAAGTGCAATATTATTGAAAAAAATTTTTAAACTGTAACAGCAGAAATCAATTTGCACTAATTGAAATACTTCCATTGATAATTTATTATCTTTAATGGATGCATAGATTACTTTTTTTACCTGACGGATTCATTGATTACTCTTTTTTGCTTGATGGATTCATAGATTTACGGAAGTAATTTTCTTTGTTACTTCACGAATTCATAGATTACTTTTACATGATGGATTCATAGATTACTTTTTAGTTCATGGATTCATAAATTACTTATTTTTTCCTTACTTCCTTACTTATTATTTTTAGTTACATCGTAAAAAAAGAAAAAAATAAAAAATATTTTTTTATGTGAGGGAAGAAAGGAAAAGAAAATTACTTCCGTAATTTATTCATTCGAATGTTAAAAATGAATAATTGGAATAATTGATATCGATATCGAATTAATATGAAAATGAAATAATATTAGATATGCTAATATGAAAAGAATACTTTTTTATTTGAGAGGAAAAATTATTTTCATAATAATTAATTTGATATTTTATATGATAATAAATAATTCTAAATGTATTAATATTGAAATGATAATTTTAGTGTTCCGATGATCATCAGTTAATAATTTATTAAATTTTTTTTTATGTTTTAAATATTCGGAATTTTAAGTCGAAAAATTATATCAAATAATGCCCGAATTTATTTCAGACGAATAATTTCAAAATTGATAAATGATTTCATTTCAGTTCAATCGATTAATTTATTTTTTGATTTATTGTTCAGAGATTTTCGTATGATATAATATCAAATAAGTTATTCAAAATTAACACTGAAATTCTTTTTTTTTTTGGAGTAACTTGTTTTGTAAAAAATTATTTATCATTAAATAATTTATGAATTTCATTTTGAAAAAAAATCGAAAGTGATATTTATGAAGATTGCGATAGAGAGATATAATTGCTTGGGAAATTATCAAATAATCGATAATTCAAAGACGGTAAAAAAGATGAAAACAGTATAAGTAAATAATAGAATTTATAAGAGAATCAATCATTGATTATATTTTTTCTTAATCAATCACTGATTCTGATTTTTCTTAATCAGTTCATTTTGGTTTTTCGAAATCGCTTATTGATTTTGATTTTTTCGAATTAAATTCATTGTTTAATAAAATCATCCATTTTATTTGTTTAAAATTTAATAAATCATTTAACAGATGGCGAAGTAACTACTAATATATTTCAATTTAAAACATTTTTAGTAAATGATAAATAATCACATATTTAATATTTATATCTATTATTATCAAAATTTTCTTATCAATTCTAAATAAAATTGAAAAACAAAAAGTTTTTGAGTTATGCTTAAAATTTTTGGCTATTTTGTTCATCGTCCACCAAATGATTGCATTTTTTTTTTTAAATAAATAATATTTTTTTTCGAAATTTTATTTCATTTCCTTTTTTTCCTCATAAAATTCTCTACATTATGAAATGAAATTATTCAAAATGGAAAATTTGTTTCAATTTGTAATAAATATTTTTCAAATTTACTAAAAGAAAAAAAAATGATATACTGATTGCGCAAAAAAAAAAAAGACGGAAAAAATTATCAAAAATCAACTATTATTTAGAATAATTGATTATGCAAATAATAATGAGAAATTGAATAAAAGAAATTGATGACAATAATGTAATAATCAAATACAAATTAATAAATAAACAAATATGTAAAATTAAATCTTATCAAAATTAATATATATTTTTTAGTAAAATAATTTTTAAGAATATTTATAAGAAAAACTTATTTAGAATAATTGATTATGCAATAACAGTGAGGAATTGAATAAAAGAAATTGAAGATAATAATGTAATAATCAAATATAAATTAAGAAGTAATCGAAATATAAAATTAAATTTATAAGAATTCATATAATTTATTGAAAAAATTAAAATATTTTTTTAGAATATTTATAAAAAAAACAAAAAATGAAGGAGGAAATTTGAAAGAGAAGGCAAAAATACTAAAGCCCTTTCTTATCAATTTCCTTCTATTTTCGATCTTTCTTGAAGCTCTCGATATACATTATTGTTAAATAACTCCCTTCTGGATTGAAGATCCAAAAAAAAAAAATACGAAAAAAAGAATTTGAAATTGATGATAAAAATGAGTCATCGTTATCAATATTTTTTTTTTTTTTTTGTCATTTAAAATTATTCTTAAAAAACTTCCTTCAACTATTGCCTAATTTATAACAATAAATCATTTTGTTAATGATAATAAAATGATAATTATGATTAATCATTATCTATTTCGATAACTTAATTAATTATTCTGTTGCTATAAAAAAAATTTTTTTTTTTAATTACTAATGATTTATTTTCTTAAAACAAGAAATTTTATTTTATTTTTATTTTTTTTTTTTTTTTGGAGGAAATATAATGAAACATAAGATAGGATCAAAGTAGGAAATGTAAAATGAATTTAAAAAATTTATCATTTTTGATAATAACTATTAATTTCAAGTCCTTTAAAAAAAATAAATTTAATCAATTAATTTATTATCATTTTTTTTCTCGAGAAAAATTCATTGATTGCATACTGAAACAATTATTAGTAATCGTATTTACAAATAAACAAAAAGCTATGAAATTAATTTGATAATATAAAATTAAATAGATGCAACTGAAGTTATATAAATTATTAGTGATAACGAATTAATTAATTAAAATACATCATATCATTATGCAAGAAACGGAAGTTCTAAAAGCGATTATCGACGGAATTTTATCGTTATAAACACTCTTATCAAATTAATTTAATCTTAAATGAATGTTTAAATGTCACCTTAATATGAAAATTTATGAAAGATGAAGTACTGCTTATTCAAAAATAAAATGTTTATTGTATGAACTTAAAACTTCAATTATTAATAGGAAAGCCAAGAAAGCAACAAATTTGTAGTTTTAAATATTTGCTAAAAAAAATAATTTTATTTCTTGTAATGTTGAAAGATATCAATATTGATTGATTTCATCATTTTTTTTTCGATCATTATTTGCATATGTATATTAAATAATTATATATCTGTATATAAACAAATAAAGAATGTCAAGAACATTAATAAGATAAGACGGTAAAATTTTCAAATCAATTATTAATTATAATCAAAATTATCAAATTTAGCATACTTCCGAAAAAGGAACGAAAAATGAAATCAATGAATATAAAAAACGAACAGACTTGATAAAAATATATCAGTTAAAATGATAAGTTAATCAAAGAAAACAAAAAAGGAAAAAATTCATGCTTTATATATATAACAGCAAAGTAATCAAAATATCAAAAAAAAAATTTTGATTTTCCATTTCTATGCTAATTTTTTTTTAATACGAAAAAAAAAGAAAATGAAAGAATTGGAACAAAATTATGGAACAAAATTGGAAAGGAATTAAATGAAAATGAAAATGTTCAAAAAAATACCTAAAATATGCTTCGATCCAAATGTTTGCTTTTCAACAGCTGATAATCTATGCTGATATGATCATTCATTGAATATAGGCTTATCTTTTTTTCTCTTTTTTTGCAAATAAAATATAATTTTACATTAAATATTTTTTGATTTATTATTGTACATTACTTCATTTTGATACTTTAAAATCATAATAAGACTAAAGGAATGTTTCGATCTAATAATATTTATTACTTAATAAAATTATAAATAATTAAGTACATTGTCTGTTTGAAATTGAAATTATCAATCATCTCATTCTCGTACATTCAATAATGCAGTAATAAAAAATTGGAAACATAGGCTAAATATATTTAGTATTTGAAAAAAAAAAATTACATATATTTCCGATATTATTTAGTATCTGTGAAAAATACATATATTTATTTACACATACTTTTGGCAATATTCGATACATACTCATAAATACACATATAATTTTTGTGATATTTAATATACGCTTACATAAAAACACATATACTTAAATACATAATATTTAATTATTACATGAAAATAAAAAGAATATATTTTTGTTGATATTTAATAATATAGTAAATAATATATACAACAATATAATATTTAATAGGACATGAAATATATAATATACATACCAAATATTTTGAATATATATATAAATGAATATATATATAATATATTAAAAAGTGATAATTTATAAAGATTGCGATAGAGAGATATTATAATTATGATAATGCTTTGGGAATTATAACTATCAACAAAATTAATATGTATATATATCAGTATATTATATAATTTATAAGAACAATGAAAATATATATTAATAACATTTAATATTATATAAAATAATGAAAACAGATATATTGATAATATATTATATATAATATTTAATATATATGTATATACATAATGTATAAATGGAAATAATGGAAATATATATACTGATAATATATTATATATAATATTTAATATATATATATTTATATATAAGAATAATGAAAATATATTGATAATATATTATATATAATATTTAATATATATATATACATAATGTATAAATGGAAATAATGGAAATATATATACTGATAATATTCAATATATAATATTTAATATATATACATTTATATATAAGAATAATGAAAATATATTGATAATATTCTATATATAATATTTAATACTGATAATATTCTGTATATAATATTTAATACATATTGAAGAATAGATTTTTGGTGATATTTATTATTATATAAAAAGAATATATTTTTTAATAATATTAGATTTATGGTACCATTTAATATATGTACCTATGTAAAGTCTATATATTTATATACATAATTTATATACATATATTTGATGTGTCAAATATTCAAATATTCTGACCTTTCTGAAGTTGACATTCGAAATTTCCAAAATTTGCAACTATTTATGCCAAAATAAATTGATATAGAATATCTGAAATTTATAATATTTTTAAAATTCTTTTTTTTTTTTTTTTGAAGAATAAATCATAAAACAAAAATGTCCGAATATTGCGACAACTGCTACATTATGATTAAGCTCTCGAAGATATGTATGTTTGGATGTGGATGTGTGTATGTGAGTGCATGTATGTATGTTTGTCTTGAAATTTAATCTTTGACATTTGATGACGTCTTCACAGATGTAAATGACATTTCATGACATCTTTCTAGATTTTTTTAAAAATTTTTCGTTTAAAATTTTCATAACATCTTTACAGACATTTTGAAACATCAATGATTAAATTTCAAAAATAAATTTTTTAAATTATGAAAGTAATAATAATAGTACTGTAATTTGACTTTTTGAATAAATTTAAAGCAACAAATTAGTGATAATAGCAAATATCAAAATTATATATGATAACATTATCATATAAGTTAAAAATATCAATTTCGAATCTTTTAAAAAAAAACAAAATTTTCATAGCTTATTTTTGCCTTCTTTCTGGCTTTTTCTTTTTCTTTTTTTTTTGCTTTTATTATTATGTTAATTATATTTTGTAGTAAAATAGTAAATATTAATATAAAATATTTATAAGAAACAATTTATCATTTTAATTTTATTTTATTATATTTTGTAAAATTTAATCAAGCAGTGATAACAATACTTTCGTGTCATAGAAATTTTGAGCATTTTCTATTTAACATACAGCATATCCTAAAAATTAATTTATTTTGTATTATCTATATTATGAATTGGTTAAAAAAAAAAGCAAAAACTTTAGCAAATATTTTGATTAATATAAAATGATTAATTTAAATTTCTTGTCCAATGAATGATTGATTATATATATCATTTCACAAATAAGATAAACAAATTATCTTTATCAAACAAAAATTGAATATTGTTATTACGAAATAACTGATAATAATTAATTAGCTAAATGAAAATAAAATAATACACGCTTTATCATTGTAGTTTTATACGCATTAATTATATGAAAATAAATTTCTATTACTACGGTATAAGATTTATTTTTATTAAAATTTTGTAAGTTTATAATTTTACAAAAAGTATAAACTATCAAACAAAAATCATTTATAATTTCTAAGTGCTAATAATACAAAAATAAATTCCATTATTACGGTATAAGATTTATTATTATTAAAATTTTACACGTTTATAATTTTACAAAAATTCTCTTTTAATGTTTTCAATAATAGCTTTGGACTGATCTACTGTTAAATTACGATAGGTATGTTAATCTGATTTGGTTCCAAATCTTATCATTAAAAATGAGAATTTGATCTTCATTTAAATATAGTGGGAATAATTTTCAATTCGTTTTATTTAATTCCCAAACTAGCTTTGTCTATAGGGATGAAAGTTAAAAAAAAAAGATATTAATTTCAAATTAAAAAATAAAAATAGCTTCATACCAAAATTGAAAATTTAAAAAAAAAAAAAAAAGTGAGAAATAGGAAAAGTTTGTGACGTGAATTGATGTGAAATTAGGATGAAAAATCCTGGAAAAATATCATCACATTTTTTTTTCTTCTTTAAGCTTTAAAAATGTTTTTCATCTAATTGAATTTTTGACAAATAACGACAACGAAAATGCAAACAAAAAAAGAAAAAAAAAAAAAAAAGTAAAAATGATAAAAGGAAAAAAGAAGGAAAAAAAAAAGAAGCAGAAGAAAATATTCAATTCTAATAAGCATTTTCTTATTTTTCATAAAATTAAGTTTGGCATCTCGATAATGGCTTAACAACTTAATGCACTAATTTATTTGCACATATACATGCATGCATGCATGCATGCTTGCATATATATACATTGCTACTTGCATTGGATTAAACAACATTTCCTTATCTTTTTTTCTTCTCTCACTTTTCCTTTTTAAGATAAGATAAAATTGTTTAACTAAAAAATTGAATTAAAAATATTTGTTTTGCTAAGTTGAAAAAGGAAAAGCTTCCTCAGCAATATAAGAAAACTGTACAATTTAAATAAAAAAAAAAAAAACTAAAATTAGTAATTTCAAAATTTCAACTATTCATTGTTGCACTTAATTTAAAAATATAGTATAGAAATTAATATGATACAAAAATGTGGTACAAAAATTAACCTAAAATATGGTACAGAAATAAACGTAAAAATATGGTATAGAGATTAACCTAAAAATAAGATATAGAAATTAACATAAAAAAATAAATTAATTTTAGCTAACAAATTAAAAACGAATAATTTTAAATCTATTTATTCCTATATTCAATATAAAATTTTATAAAATTTAGCATGAAAAATTATATAGTTTTAAAAAAAAAGTCAAGATGAAGTAATTTTCAAAATTTTCAAATAATTATATTCCTATATATTTAATTGAAAAATTAAAAACGATAAAAAAAATATTATATAAAATGTATTTGTAATTTTGCTTAAAATTTTCAACTAAATTATGCATATAATAATAAATTTGTTATAATGAATATCAGCGTTAAGAATTTCAAATAATTTTAAATTCAATATATTAAATATTCTTTTTTTCTACATATTTTATCTCACATTTAAATTTCTTTATATTTGATAAGAAAAAGGAATCAAAGTTAATCTTTTATAATATATTCCAATTTGAATCTGAAATTAAAATGAAAGCAATGAAAAAAAAAATAATTGAATTGATTGAATTTAATTTGATATGAATTAAATTAAAAATTAAATTGATTAAATAACGTTAGTGCAAAAATAATAAGAATTTGATCAATATTTTTATTATTATATCTAAATATCACTATTTTGATTAAATCAATGTGCAATAGCAACAATTTATCGAATATTAACTGATAACACTTATAATTCATTATCGATATTGATATTACTGTTTAAGTGAGTATAAAATATTATAAGTAGTTATTACACCTATCTGAATATATAAGTATTTAATATTAAATTAACATTTGTAAGAAATCAATAATTGATATATATATAATGTATGAGAATATTCTATTAAAAAGAATTTAAGATTTAAAAAATAAAATTCAAATTGAAATTCAAATTCATTTTTTTTTCCTTTTCTTGCAAAAATAAATACTATTTAAAATTTAAATAGTATATAAAGATATTTATCAACATATCAACACTCTTATCAATTAATTTTTGCACTAATTAATTATCGAATATTATCCGAACTGATATATGCCATTTTAAATATGTAATTTATAATTTATCCCATTATTCACCAATTTTTGCATATATTTTTTTTACAATTATCATTATTGCGATTCCGATTGAATAATTAATCGGAAGTGAAAAGTTATCATCACGAAAATCACAATATTTATCAGTTAATATCGAATATTAACTGATTACACTTATAATTCATTATCGATATTGATATTGATTCTTATGAAATTTAATATTTGTACATTTTTTTTGCGATTATTATGCTTATCAGTACATATATATATGTACTGATAAGCATAATAATCATTTATTTATTGCATCCTAAATTTCTGCATTTTTCTTTCTTCATCTTTTATTGATAAAAATATCAGGAATTGATATATTTATTAATTTGAAAAGTTATTTAATTTAGAAAGTTTTGTAATATAATTTTTCCTTAAAAAAAAAAGGAAAAGGCAGAAAATGTAATTTAAAATGTGATTTAATGACACATACTAAATCTATTTATACAGATATAATAATAGGAATTTAAAGAAAAAAAAACCATTAAAAATTAGTTCAAATAATCGAAAAATTTAAGAAAAAATCTCTCACAATTATAAATCTTAAGCTAAAAGAAATATTTGAAATTAAAATTATCAAATACCTTATCATTAATAATTACTCTCAACAATTTAACTGTAAAAATGAATTAAATTACATATGTTAGCGAAAGCCTGAAATATGTAATTAGTTGGATATAAATAAGAATATCAAAAGGTCAAATAAAATGCCATAGTTACAAAGACGTCATCAATAAGTCAAAAAAGATGATCATGTTTATCATCAAAATATTACGATTAATAGGTATGCAAAGTAAGATCAACTAATACTACTTCATAGGTAAGCAAAGTAATATCAACTAATGCGACTTCATAGGTAAGCAAAGTAATATCAACTTAATACGACTTTATAGGTAAGCAAAGTAATATCAACTAATACGACTTCATAGGTAAGCAAAGTAATATCAACTAATGCGACTTCATAGGTAAGCAAAGTAATATCAATAATACGACTTCATAGGTAAGCAAAGTAATATCAACTAATACGACTTCATAGGTAAGCAAAGTAATATCAACTAATGCGACTTCATAGGTAAGCAAAGTAATATCAACTAATGCGACTTCATAGGTAAGCAAAGTAATATCAACTAATACGACTTCATAGGTAAGCAAAGTAAGATCATTTTATCATTGGAAAGCCATCGACAAGTTAGAAATCAGAATTTGAAAAGGAAACATTTCGAAGCTGGAGAAAACTTCAGAAAAACATTCCGATAGGGTTCAATGGTTTAGTAGTAGCAGTTCGATGCTTTCTTCGACAGTAGGAAATTACAGATTCAACGGACGGTGTGAGCAATAGCAGTGGTAGAGAGAATGAAAAATAATTGTCGCAAAGCGAAGATACGACATCGTAGTAAAATAAGCATTTAGATATTTCGTCACATTTCTCGATTTTACTATGTACATATTCTTTGATATTATTCTGTATTGTGCATTTAATCCATACCATTGTATAAGCGCGATATTGGCTTTATAAATAATATCGTATAAATCGAAATAAAGCCTAGTACTGACCAATCCAAATCGCAATAGTAAGTTGAATCGTTTCTTCAATCAATAAACTATAAATAAACAAAAGGATTTATTCTCGGAAAAAACGAAAAAAAAACTTCTCAACAATATCGCTTAAATCATCATTCATTATGAAGAAATCTTCAAATAGGCTAATTATTCGCTTTTTTTTTGCAAAACATGCAATCATATTGCAAGCATGCAAATCTTACACAAATATTTATTTTTTTTATCACTATTGTTATCATTATAAGAGAGGAATCTATTATAAAATATTATTTGTCATAATGTACTGAAATTAAATACTTAAAAAATATTAATCATATATACATATATATGATGAGGAATTTGAAACTATGGATTTAAAAAGCACCGCTCTTATTGAAGTGAATAAAATTTGCTTCGTATTATAATTGTAATGAAATAAAAATGTTAATGAAATGAAAAACACATTGATTTTATCAGAATTAAAATATCGAATTTGCCTCTTATCAATAGTGAAATAAAAATGTTAATGAAATGAAAAACACATTGATTTTATCAGAATTAAAATATCGAATTTGCCTCTTATCATAGTGAAATAAAAATGTTAATGAAATGAAAAACACATGATTTTATCAGAATTAAAATATCAAATTTGCCTCTTATCATAGTGAAATAAAAATGTTAATGAAATGAAAAACACACTGATTTTATTAGGATTAAGATATCACTGTTGCTTAATTTTTTTCTTCTCTCACAAAAATAATTCAAAAAAAGAAAAAAGGATGCATTATAAAATTTCATTTCTTTTAATGTACTGTAATTAAATAATCAAAAATTACTTTATCAAATATATGAAATAATTGAAATTATAGATTTAAAACAAAAAAAAACAAACAGACAAATATTGCTCTTATTGGCATTAACAACAATTTATTAGGTACTGTAAAAAAAAGCAAATAAAAAAAAAATTAAAAAAATATTGAAATTTGAAAAAAAAAAAAAAAACGAAAAGAATGCCATTTCTTATAATGCAAGTAAAGCTTAAATATATACTTTAAAAAGCAAAAAAAAAAATTTTTTTTTTTTTTTTGCAAAAAAACGAAAAAAGAAAATTAATTACAAAAAAAAAGAAATTTAAAAAAAAAAAAAATAGGAAAAGTCAGTTTTAAAAAATAAGCCAAATATAATTTATTTGGTAAATTTATAATTTTCTTTTGCCTTTTAGGCGTTCCATTTTCTTTTTCTCTTTTCTTTTCTTTTTTTTTTTTTGGAAATGGTATTAAATATTTTCTTTCTTTCGTTTTTTTTTTTTGTTTGAAAAAATTTGATAAATATATTGGAAAAATTATCCTTTTTTTTGTACTTTTTTCACTCGCACACTCTCTCTCTCTCTCTCTCTCTCTGTCTTTTCTTTCAAAATTTGTTTAAATTTTTTTTTTTGATTTTTTTGTTTGATGGAAATGAAATGAATAGATGAGGATGCTATTTAAATTGATTTCAAAAAAAAAAAATCTATTTCAGCTAACAAGATAAGGAATGATGAAACATGCGGACAAAAGTGAACAAAAGAATTTATAATTTATGAAATTTTAACTAGGAAAAAAAAAAAAAGAAAGCGAAACGAAAAGCATATACTTATTCATTGTTAAGATAACATTGTTATGATAATGATAACATTTTACGAATGAATTATTAAGAAACAATTTTTTTAAGATAGCATTGTTATGATAATGATAACATTTTACGAATGAATTATTGAAGAAACACTTTTTTTTTAAGATAACATTGTTAAGATAATGATAATATTTTACGAATGAATTATTGAAGAAACACTTTTTTTTTTAATTTTAAAAAAAGCAAAGATAATGAATGATAAGTTAAATATTGATAGTTAAATTTCACTCATTATGAAATTATCAAAATCTATCTATAAAACTTATCAAAAAATTTATTTGGAAAAATTTTCATTTATAAAAAAGATAAATGATAATAAAGTTAAATTTTATTTGGAAAAAATTTATAAAATAAGATAAAAGATAATAAGGTTAAATTATTGTTTGTAATTTATGAAATTTTTTGTTATGATAAAAGAATCAGGTATGATTAGATAAAAATTTTTTATCATTTTTTTTTTTTTTTTGGATAAAATTTTAAAATTAATTTGCTACATTTTTTTTTCTACTTAAATTTAATTGATCTATTTCATTTACATCAATGATTAGTCAAGCATATTAAATATTTTAATTGCGAAGTTTCCGAAATCAAAAAAATACTTTAATATTCGGATGTATCTCGAGGATTATCTTACATACCTGTATACGGCAGGTATAATTAATAAGGCTTGCTTATTAAACATTTTAATAATGAAGAAATTTCTCAAATCGAGAAATATTTTAGAGATTATTTCGAATAGCTATAAAAAATGTAATAATAGAAGCAGTGATATAAATGATAAGAAAATTTATGATAAAAAATTTAATCATTAAAAATGATTAAATGTTATAAAATGCGTGAAAAAAATTGTCATAAAATAAACAATAATATAAAAAAAAAAAAAAAGAAAAAGGAAAAAGAAGAAATAACACTGAGAAGATGAGAGATGAAAGAATGAAAATTTTTTAGAAATAATTAAATTAAAATAATACAAATAACTTTCAAGCAAAATATCAATTTCAGTAAATCACAAAATTGCAGTAACGAAGAGAATAAAATGTAGTTATAAGCGATCAATTGTGGAATTTTAAAAAACCATTAAAAGATAAAATACTAAAATTTATTAACAAATTCTAATAGATTTTTCACTGGTTTTTTTTTTTTTTTTTTATCATTGACAAGATAGAAATTTTAATGATAAAATATTTATAACATTTAAGCAAAAAAAAAAAAAAAATTTCAAATTTATAGGTAATTTCGAATTCAAAAAAAGAAAAAAAAGCTTCAAACCTAATTTTTTGAGAAAAATCTCGTTTTTAACTTTTATTTTTATCTTTTATTATTTTTGTTATCAGTTAATCGAAGTAATTCAATTTTTTATACTGCACAATAAAAATTTTACGAAGACTTAAAATTACATCATAAATAATAGGTGTTTTTAAGTATTATTGAAATGTTAAGTAAAAATAATTATAATATAATTTTATGGCTATATGAAAAAAGAAGAAGAAAATATTAATAAATAATATAAATTTAATATTGGAAAACTATTACTAAAACAATAAATTATTTTTATTAATGTATTCAAAAGGAAAAAAAACAATAAATTTTTTCAAACATTGAAATTTATCATATATTAAATTATAAATTCAAATATACTAATTTCCATTGAAATTTATTATATTAAATTATCAATTCAAATATACTAATTTCCATTGAAATTTATTATATTTAAATTATCAATTCAAATATACTAATTTCCATTGAAATTTATTATATATTAAATTATCCATTCAAATATACTAATTTCCATTGAAATTTATTATTATTAAATTATCAATTCAAATTCATTGAAATGTATTAGCTAATATTTAAATTTTTTTTAATTTCCACATTAATTATTAATTAAAAAACATCGAATTCTACTCTATTCATTAAATATATGAGAGAAAAGGAAAAAAAGAAAATTGGAAGAACGAATAGAAATAATCATATATATATATCATTTTGCTGATAATTCTGATAATTAATAAGAAAATAAAAATGATTTCTTATATAATAAAATATCTAAAATACGATAATAGAATGTATACAGTAGTTATAAGATGGAATGATGATTGAGAATAAAATGAATAAATTTAAGTATAAAATTGAAAATGAAAAGGATTAAGGGATCGGCAGCAAAAGGACAAAATATGTTTCAATTCGGTGAAAAAAGATTCCTTTTTCTATGGGCCATAAAAAAAAAATTAGAGGAAAAAAAAAATGGAAGAAATAGCAAAGAAATGGAGAAATTATGCATAGATGAATTTATGTTATGCATGAACTTGTTAAGTAGTTTTTTTTTCAGTCTTTTATCATTTCTTATATTGATCATACAAATACAAAATTACATTTGAATTTGCATATACATTCGTTTATTATTCTCTATTTTTTATATTTTAATTCTTTTCGCAGTATTTAGTTAATATTTTATTTTTTGCTGAAACAGTAAGTAAGAGATAGGTTGTAATTTAAATTAAAAAAGACAATTATTTTAGCTGATAAATGATATGATTTAGCAGCTCGATATATACATGCATATACAATTAGACAAATAAATTCAATTTCTAATAAATAATTTTTAATCAATTTCTTCTAATCAATTTTTTTAAGTTAATTCTAATTTATTATAGTCTAATTTAATTTCCGCAATTATTCCATTAAATTATGCAATTAAATAATGAATTTAATAGAATTAAACTTAAAAAATTTATAAGAAATTTTAGTAGCTGAATTATATGCTCTTCTTTTTTCGCCTAATTTATTTGAAATATTTTGAATAATATTAGTATAAACTCTAAGCATTTATAATATTCAAGCTATGACGCATTTATCACGATTATACGTAATTATACGTTGTCATACGTAATTATGCATCATTACACATACGTCATCATACGTAATGATGCATTATATTTACATATACATATACACATATGTAAAAGTTCTGACGATAAGAGGATTCAAATAATTGTTCAAATAATTGTTGTAACAAAATATTTATCAAATTCAAATTCAAATTATTGTTGTAACAAAATATTTATCAAATTCAAATTCAAATTATTGTTGTAACAAAATATTTATCAAATTCAAATTCAAATTATTGTTGTAATAAAATATTTATCAAATTCAAATTCAAATAATTGTTGTAACAAAATATTTATCAAATTCAAATTTAAATAATTATTGCAGCAAAATATTTATCAAATTCAAATTTAAATAATTATTGTAACAAAATATTTATCAAATTCAAATTCAAATTATTGTTGTAACAAAATATTTATCAAATTCAAATTTAAATAATTACTGCAACAAAATATTTATCAAATTCAAATTTAAATAATTATTGTAACAAAATATTTATCAAATTCAAATTCAAATAACTGTTGTAACAAAATATTTATCAAATTCAAATTCAAATTATTGTTGTAATAAAATATTTATCAAATTCAAATTCAAATTATTGTTGTAACAAAATATTTATCAAATTCAAATTTAAATAATTATTGTAACAAAATATTTATCAAATTCAAATTCAAATGATTGTTGTAATAAAACATTTATATATTAAAATTTTGAAAAGATAAAAAATTTTTTAATTTATAAAATGTAAATATTTATGATTTAAATTAGCAAAAGTAACAATTTTTTTCTTAAATTTTTGTAAAAAATACGATTTAATCAAATGATTTTGATAAGATGATAAATTGAATGTGATATATTAATTTTTCCAAAAAAAAAATTAAAATTTTATTTACTTAAAAATTTTAATTAAAAATTTTAATGATAATTAATAAGAAAATAAAAATGATTTCTTATATAAGAGTTTATACTACGAGTTATTTTATACTAAGAGTTATAATTAAAAATTAATTCAAAATACTGCTGCATCTATTAGTTCAATCGTTTATTCTCCTTTTTATTTTTTTTTTTTTCGGATACTTTTCGCATATCATATTTGTGTTGTTTCATTTTCACAATTGATAAAATTAAATTAGAAAAAAAGAAAAAAAAAAAGAACTGATAATGTTAAGAATGTGATAGATTGATGCAATCATTGTATTGCACTGATTATTGATTAATTAATAATGAAAATTTGATTAATTTACAAGATAATAATAATAGTTATATGTGAAAATATAAATTATAAGGTTTATTTTTTTCTCATAATGATGATAAATAATGATAGCAAATGATAATATATAATATACGTTTTGATGATAAGTGATATATAAGATAAATAATAATAATAGTGGACAATGTTAATATAAGTTATCTTATATTATTTATGACCATCATTCTTTATTAATTCTTTTTTTCTTCTAAATTTTAATTTTTTTTTATTACTTGGTGATGCTCAAAAGAAATAAGTTGTGATGTACTGTGATATGAATGATAATTGAATGGAATTTAAACAATTAAATCAAACTAATATTATTTAACTACTTGATAATAAATAATGTAAATGATAAGGAATAATGATAATATATAATCAAAGAAAAGCATAATGTAACAAATAAACTGATAATAATAAGTACGAAAAGACCAAGATAATAAATTGTGATGTATTGTGATATGATGATAGTTGAAATGGAATTTAAATAATCAAATCAAATTAATATTATTTAATTACTTTTTGCTTCTTCCATGTTTACAAAATGTTTCAAAACATTTAGTAAAATGGAATAAATGATAAATTTAATTTTTATATTTTAACGATGAAAAATTTTATCATTCAATAAATATATATATATATATAGCCTATGTCATTTTTATTTTTTTTTTTTCATTTTTCTTATAATCAAAATGATAAATCTTTTCTTTAATCAATAATGAATGTATAAATTTGAATTAAATAAATTGAAATTTTAGTGTATTATGTTATAATATCATTTCATATCATTTCGATCCCTCAATATTATTAAATTGTAAAAATTTTAAGCGAATATTTTCAATTTCGATTAGTAATTTTATTTTTAAATAATATTTTCAATTAATTCATTCTGATATGTCTTATCCTATAGCATTGAATTAAAAATATATTAATAAAATTATTTTTTAAATTATTACGATATTAATTTTAATTGCATTTTTAGTCATTTTAATAATCAAATGTGATTAAAAATTAGATAATAATAATTATTATGAATAAATCATTTAAATATTAACTATGTTTACAATTTCCAATATTATTATTGTTTTTTTTTTTTTGGAATTTAGGCAAAAAAAAATTTTTTGTTAATTAATACGAAATGATTGAAGCAAAATTTAAAATGAATTTCAATAACAACAAATACAATTCAAATAATTTTATGATTAAAATAAATTTGGGAAATGAAATTTGATAATTGAAATAAATAACAAAATTAAACGTTAAATGAATTTTCTTTAGTTATCAAAAAAAAACTGATATCAGCATAAAATTTATTTTGTATTAATCAAAAAAATAAAAAAAGAAATAAAAAATAAACTTAAAAAATAAGTTTGATCACTTATTGTTGTATCGAAATGATTTGATTTCATTTGCTATTTATTATAGTTTCTTCAAAAATTATCATATAAAATCTGATAAAAATTTGAATTTTTAACAAGCAAATTTTTCTTTTTGTTTCAAATAAAATTAAATTTAAATGCATTTTATATTTTTCAATTATTGAATAAATTAATTTTCAATTATTATGTACATAAATGTTTATATTTTTGTTTCGATGAACAAAAAAATCTAATGCTATAATCGATATATTATATTTAAATTATAAAAATTCATTTTTATCACTTATATATGTATCGTTCAAGAATTAAAAAAACGATTTATAAGGACGAAAATTACAATAAATTTCACATTTATCATTTTTAAGTACAAAATTTTATCATTTTTAAGTATCAAATTCTTATCATTTTTAAGTATATTTGAAATATAAAACGATACAAAATTATATTTATAGAAAAAAGTCTTAGATAAGAATCGAAAATTTATTATTAAGTAAAATGATACGTCGGATATTAGTGGTAAAATAATTTTGGTTGATACTTTACAATCGTAAAGTAAGTTTATAAATATATTATTATTGTACTACTATTATTATTGTTACTGTAATACTATCATCACTATTATTATTATTATCACTATTATTATTATTATTATTATTATTATTATTATTATTATTATTATTATTATTATTATTATTATTATTATTATTATTATTATTATTATTATTATTATCACTATTATTATTATTATCACTATTATTATTATTATTATTATTATCACTATTATTATTATTATTATTATCACTATTATTATTATTATTATTATTATTATTATTATTATTATTATTATTATTATTATTATTATTATTACTACTATTATTATTATTATTATTATTATTATTATTATTATTATTATATTATATTATTATTATTATTATTATTATTATTATTATTATTATTTATTATTATTATTATTATTATTATTATTATTATTATTATTATTATTATTATCATTTAGGTTGAAATATAATGAATTTATCTATTATTATTTAAATTATAAATCTTATCATTTATTTCATAAATTTCGATCTTTTCTTGAACTTATCATCTATTATTATTTGAATTATATTTTATCCTCTAGTAAAATTTGATTGCTTCTTATGTTCGTCATCTATTATTATTAAAATTATAATCTTATCACTTCTTAAACAAATTTTGATCTTTCCTTAGATTTATCACTTGTTATTGCCTGAATGATAATTGCATCATTTCTTTAATAAATTTTATTAAGTTTTCCTTACATTTAGAACAATTGAGTTTTAGTAATTTTTATCAAATAATGAAAACATCAAAGTTCGAAGTTCTTTTCTTGTATAATATACTTGATATGATGGCAGTAAAAAAAATGCCTACGTAAAAAAAGGAAAAAAAAGCACGTGAAATGATTTAACAATAATATATTCACGTAAAAAAAGCACGTGAAATGATTTAACAATAATATGTTCACGTAAAAAAAGCACGTGAAATGATTTAACACGTAAAAAAACACATTAAATGATTTATCAATAATATATTCACGTAAAAAAACACGAAAGACAGTATAGTAAACACATTTATTGTTACGAAAAAAAAAAATTCATTAATCGAATTATTATCATAACGAAATACACATTTCATACAGTAATATTATACGATACATTTAATAAAAATTAAAAATCAAAAATACATATCACGCAACGTACTACCTATCATGCAACGTATTACATATCACGCAGCGTACTACATATCACGCAACGTACTACATATCATGCAACGTACTACCTATCACGCAAGTACTACATATCACGCAACGTACTACATATCATGCAACGTACTACATATCACGCAACGTACTACATATCACGCAACGTACTACATGTCACGTAACGTGTTACATGTCACGCATAACGTACGAATATTTCTCATGTCAAAGTTAACACAAAAAAAAAAGAATGAAAAATGAAGAATGAAACTAAATTTCTTGTTAATTATTTCATCATAAATATTGAATTATTTGATGTTTGATTCATAAAGTTTTTTTTTTTACGTTTATAAAAATCTCTTTTACATTATAGCTTTTTAGCTATTAACAATTTTTTTTTTTTTTTGATTGATTTAAATCTTAAGCCATTGGCTGCAAAATGATAAAAAGTGATTGTTGCTTCTCTGTTCAGTTAACATTTTACTGATTAAATTGAGCCAAAAGCCATAGCTATAGAAAAAGTTCGAAAAAGATATCATTGCTCAACTTTTATCTTCTACCTTTTTTTCTCTCTTCTTTCTCTCTCTCTCTCTCTCTCTCTCTGTTTCGTCGTTTTTCCTAATTTCGTTAAATGTTATCATTCGAAATTTTCATCATAAATTTTGTTCAATACAATGACTATTTTTAAAAAATAAAGATTTAAAAATTAAAATTCTGCACTATCTCAGTTTTCTTCTTTTTTCGCTAAGTTTGAATTTCTTATAATATTATTGAAAAAGCTGATTGTACAAATTTATCATTGATTATTTTGATAAATTATAATTTGTAATTCAAGCGATTTAATTTATTTCTCAAATTAAATAATTAATTAATTATCCATTAGCAGTTAATAAATCAAACAAAAAGTAAGTTAAATTAAATATAAATTTTCGATTAAATAAGCGAAACAAAATGCAAAAAAATTTGTAAAATTTGAAATTATTAAAGCCTAAATGGAGATCAATAATAATGATAGTAACAATAATACTGATAATAATAATAATAATGATAACAATAATAACTGTTATTAAATTAAAAACTTTTTTAAACATAACTATTTAATTAATAATGGTAATAATAATAATAATGATAATAATAATAATAATATTCTCTCGTTAAAATGAAAGTAATAATATTAATATTTTATTGTTAAAATAAAATTTCAAGTTTATGTCTGATAAATATTGCAATTAATTGATAAAAATTTTAAATACATTTATCACAGTTCAAATTAAAAATGATTTTATAAATTAAATACTCGATAGATTTTATAATTTATTTCTAATAATATTTAAAATATTTATATAAAATTATTTCGGGATAGCTGCTAATCTTCTTAATATATAAAATTATTTAGTGATAATTATTAATTTTAATAGATAAAATTAGTTAAAGATAGTTATCAAATCTTAATACATCGTCTTATTTTTCAACTTATTGCTATTTAAAATTTTTTTTAAACGATTTCATTTACTTATTCTATTTTTAATTTTTTGCTTTATTTAATTAGTCAGTTAATTAATCAATGCTTACTGGATGTTTGCATATTAATTTACTTATATAATTCATGCATTTTTATTTATTTATTTATTTGTTTATTTATTTATTTATTTGTTTATTTCTTTATTTACTTGTTTATTTATTTATTTATTTATTCATTTATATGCTTATCATAGTAAGGTTGTAAAAATTATTTTCGAAAATTATATCTATTGCAAAACTATAATTAGCTAACATAAATTATTCATAGAATTATTATAAACAATTAATAAAAATATTTAATATCAAAAATATTTGTTTCAATGCAAAATGCAAAAAATTAGAATTAAAATTAAAAATTAATTAATGTTTATTATTTGAAATATTAAAATTAAAAATTAATTAATATTTATTATTTGAAATATTAAAATTAAAAATTAATTAATATTTATTATTTGAAATATTAAAATTAAAAATTAACTAATATTTATTATTTGAAATATCTATCATTTAATGTTTACTTTTGCATCAATCATCATTAAATGAATTTGTTTAAAAAAAAATAAATAAATAAAAAACTTTGTTATTGCATTTTTTTTTATTTCTATCCATTTACTACTACTTTATTTTACTAATTTAATTACAATTTAATTGATTAACTTTTATTTATTTTCGTTTTATCTTCTCTGTCTCTCTCTCTCTTCCTCTTTCTCCCTCTTTCTTTCTCTTGTTTTGTTTTTTCAATATTAAAAAAAAATAAATAATGAATACAACAATTAAGATTCAATCTTATTTCATATCATCGAGTTTTTGTGATAAATTGATATCAGAAATGATGAATGAATGAATGAATGAATTTGATTAAACGATTGATATGAAATGAATTAGTATCAGTTAGCCAATTTAATTGACGTATTAATGAAATGAATAAAACAAAATTGATTAATTAATTAAAAGAATGAAATGAAGTGGGTGGATGAATTAAAACAGTTAATTAATTAAATAAATGAATGAAATGAAATGAAATTGAAATGAAATGAAATTGAAATGAAATGAAATTGAAATGGATGAATGAAATGAATAAATGATTAAATAACACAATTCAAATTTTCAATAATTGCTTATATTTTTTTTTGCAAGAAAAATTTAAGTAATTGAAATGTATAAAATCTTATTTTATTTCTTATATGTACGAGATGTGTGTACATATATACATAAATACCTATGTAATACATTTTTACATCTTTATCATCATATTTTAATTTATTGATATTCTTATTTTTATATCATTTTATATCATTTTCTTATCAATTTTCTATTTTTCTACAGTAATAGCAATAGCAAGAAACACTTCCAATATCATATCATTCTAATTGATTAAAATTTCATTTCATGTATTATACATTTTTGTTCAAAATTTGAAATTATTATAAAAGATGGAATTTAAAATAGATATCCAATTAAAATTTGATAATTAATTTCTTAATTTTTTTTAATTTCTTTTTACATTTTGCATTGTGATAACTTTTTTTTTTTTATTATCAGTTATTTTTTCTCAAATATTTGTTACTTTTCTTTTATTTTACAAAATTTGATTAAAATATAATCAGTAAAATAATTCATATTCATTGAATGATTAATTTCAATATTTTTGATATCATATTAATCAGTTAAATGTAATGTAAATTATAATTTCAATATTTTTGATATCAATATTAATCAGTTAAATGTAATGTGAATTATTCATTACAATGTATCTGTATTATGTATTATTGCATAAATTATATTCCATCATTGTTCTTATCAATTTCAAAAGATAATTTTTTTAAACTTTAATAATTATTATCATAAAAAGGAATGAATTGCATCTAATTTATTTTCACAAAACGTTAGAAAAGATATGCATCATTATTATCATTATTTGTTATTATTATTATCATTATTGCTATCATCATTATTATTATCTGGGAAGTAAATATAGCCATATGCAGTATTTAAAAATAGCTGCTGCTGCTGCTGCTGCAGTAGTAGTAGTAGTAGTAGTAGTAGTAGTAGTAGTAGTAGTAGTAGTAGTAGTAGTAGTAGTAGTAGTAGTAGTAGTAGTAGTAGTAGTAGTAGTAGTAGTAGTAGTAGTGTAGTAGTAGTAGTAGTAGTAGTAGTAGTAGTAGTAAGTAGTAAGTAGTAGTAGTGTAGTAGTAGTAGTAGTAGTAGTAGTAGTAGTAGTAGTAGTAGTAGTAGTAGTAGTAGTAATAGTAGTAGTATTACTAGTATTGAGTTGAAGTAATGATTATAATTCGAGAAATAGACGAAATAAGAAAAAGAAGAAAACAGGTAAAAATGAGTAAAGGAAGAAGCGAATACCTGTTAATAAACATGAAATTGATAATGCCATAAAAGATTGATATGATATGGTTGATAAATTCCATTTAATGATATATATATATATATATATGATAACTAGAATAGAATTTATCATTTCTTAAACGCAGAAATTACTATTCATTTTGATATATTGTTTTAGAATTCTTTTCTTTTTAAGCCAATAATTTCATTTTTGTTAAAATATCAAATGTGATAACGTAATCGATTTCAATTGCAATTTTCTCAATTAATTAACAATTGATTATTTTGATATGATAAATTTGAGTTAAATTTGCAGTATTGAAAATTTTCAATTTTATCCAAAATTATTTGTTAAAAATTATTAAACCAATATAAGTATCTTTGAAATCAAATTGAAAAATTATAATTATCAAATCTATCGCAATGTCAAGAGTTTGCAAAATTTATGTCTTCAATTTTAGCTTAACTAAATAATTAATAAGAGTGTAATTATTGGTGAAATAATTCTATTACTTTTAACTTTTAATTATCACTTATAACTTTTAACCTTTAATTATCAGAAATCATTTGAATATAAAATTTTAATTATAACAATAATTAAATTCAATTTCTATTTTTTTCTAAAAATTATTAGAAGATGTATTTTTGTTTTGATTTTTTTTTTATTATTTTCATTTGAATAGACATACAAATTAAACATAAAAAGGTAGAACCAGCAAAAATCGCAGGTAATTTCACATTTCACATGACGTGAACTGAATACATTATCCTGAAATTTCATCTTCTCTCTCTCTCTCTCTCTCTCTCCCTCCCTCTATTTTTCGTTTCTCCCTGTCTTTCTTATCTTTCATCTATTCTTTTCATATTGTTATGTTAAATCAAAAATTTTTTAAATTTAAAAATATTGGAAATGATAATTTTATTCATTCATTTTCGTGTTAAAATTAGTTAATCATTATCAAATTATCGCATAAAAATTCTATATTCCTTCATTTTATCCCAATACAATTACGCAATTCGTTTGTTATCTTATCAGAAATTGATATGTTACGATATCATCAAGCCTTTAGTTTTTTTTTTATAAATATTTTTCGAATTTTTAGATTTATTAAGCTTTTAAAATAGCTTTTAGATTTTAGGTTTTTAAACTCAATTTTAAGTTTTTCGAAAACTTTTTTTTTGGAAAAACTTTCTTAAATTTTAAGTTTTTTGATTTAATTTTAAGCTTTTCGAAAACTTTTTTTCGAAAACTAAGTTTTAAGTTTTTAAATTTTCTAAAAAGAATTGTTTCTCTCTAAATTAAGCTTTTTATTTATTAAGTTTTAAATTGCGTTAATTAAGTTTTTAGGCCTTTTTTATTTAAATAAATAAATGCATAGAAATTATTTTGTAATTTTTGCTTAAATAATTGAATGTATTGAAATTACTTTTTAATTTTTGCTTAAATAATTAAATGCCTCGAGACTACTGCAAGCACATTTTTTTTTCTAAATCTTACATAATGAAAAACATGTAATTAAATAATTAATAAATCATATCAGTTGTTGTTACGATTTATTTTAATTAATTAATTTATTTATTTTCTTCTTCACTTATTGACCAATTAAATATCTTTTATTTTCCAATTAAATATCTTTTATTTTTTTATTTAATTTTCCAATTTGAAATATCATTTAAAATAGGAAACAAAAAAAAAAGAATTTAATTGGGTAATTAATAAAAATTATTCGATTACAACTATATAATGTATTGCCAAAATTTTACGATAGAAATTTTCGAAAAAATTTAAAAAAATTCTTTTTACTATTTTGTGCATAAATTATTTTTCATTGGCCAATAATAGGCTGTGATTTTAATGAAAAGTTTGGCTAATATATTTCCAGTAATTCAATTTCTCATTACTTCTTGATGTTATTTTTAAATTGCTTTAAAGCAAAAAAAAAAAAAAAAAATTGCAATCAATTAAACAGCTGTTATCAAAATGAGCCAACAATTAGCAAATTCTTAAATGATTAATCATATAAATGTTAAAATATGCCTAGCAAAGTAATGTAAGTCAAGAATATATATTATTATGATAGAATATTTAAAAATGCCTAGAAATTATTTACAAATTATATGAAATATTAATTTTTGTTGTATCAATATATTAGTTGCATTTGCCATATATGTTGCTGTTATAGGATATGCAAACAAGATTTCAATTAATGATCTAGTCGAGATCGTTTATTCGAGAATTTTTGAAATAATTTAGCCTAACTGTGATGTACTGCTATAGGTTACGCAAACAAGATTTCAATTAATGATCTAGTCGAGATCGTTTATTCGAGAATTCTTGAAATAATTTAGCCTAACTGTGATGTACTGCTATAGGTTACGCAAACAAGATTTCAATTAATGATCTAGTCGAGATCGTTTATTCGAGAATTCTTGAAATAATTTAGCCTAACTGTGATGTACTGCTATAGGTTACGCAAACAAGATTTCAATAAATGATCTAGTCGAGATTGTTTATTCGAGAATTCTTGAAAGAATTTAGCCTATCTGTGAATGTAATGTAATTTGTTGGTTGAAATATATGTTCCAACTTATGGCCGATCAAACTTACACAATTTGTATTGCATACGAAAAATGCAATAGACGAGACACAGAGTAAGACATTGATGACAAGGTGAAAAGTATTAGTAAAATGAAGAGGATAGATGAGATATAAAGGAGGGAAAGAGGTGGACAGATAAGAAAATGAAGACTTTAGAGGTATATATTTGGCACAAAACGATGGGCAGGGTAAAATTGATTGTACCCTATCCTTAACTATTTGCTCATTGCCAAAGTATTTTGGTGCCGCGGGAGGGTTATAAGGCCACATTCTTACACACATACACATACACATACACATACACATACATACATACAGACATACAAAGCAATGAGCAGAAATTGACCGATTGTGCAGAAATGAAAAGCACAGATTGGTCCGATTGATCTGTGGCCTCAATCGATATAATTTCGAACTAGGCCAAACAATTTATTTATGTTGGTCCGCTCTGTATTCTATGTGTTCAATTCATGTTCGTCTGCTTCTCTCGATATATGTATGGTATTTTATTTTATTGTATTTTCTTCTTGTATCTTTACTTCACATCATCGGTATTTAACTAACCTAAGCTAACAACTAACTGTACAGGATTCCACTCTTATGCTTTGCTTTTTTGGGCTCTTATATATATTTATGTATGTGTGTGTTGTATGTGTGTGTGTGTGTGTGTGTGTGCGTGCATTTTGTCCGTTTGCCTATGATTCTGAGCTATTTATATATGCTAACAAGGCCAAATGTGCACGCATCACGCATGCAGACATATACACGCACGCATATACGCACACATAGTTTTTTCACCCTTTTCTATTTTGTAAAAGATGGAATGATGCAATTGATCACCTCGGGCTAATGGATATGACATCAGTTAGGTTAATTGGTAAGGTAGGAAGTGGTAGGATGCTGCGATCGTTCTATAACAAAAGGAACACGTGAATATGTTAGTGCGTGTTTTAGGCCATTTTCATTCTATCTATCTTAGCATTCTTTTAAGTCATATGTATAAACTTATAAATGTACGTATATTTATATGTTAATGCATATGAATGTATGAAACGTACATGCAAATTGCATAAAACTGCGTGTATGCATGAATGTCTGTCCATTTAATATTTTTAAATATACGTGTATTTATACGTGAATACATATGAATGTATGAAACGTACATGCAAATTGCATAAAACTACGTGTATGCGTGAATGTCTGTCTATTTAATACTTTTAAATATACGTGTATTTATACGTGAATACATATGAACTGATGAAATTGAATATACGTGTATTTATACGTGAATACATATGAATGTATGAAACGTACATACAAATTGCATAAAACTGCGTGTATGCGTGAATGTCTGTCTATTTAATACTTTTAAATATACGTGTATTCATACGTGAATACATATGAATGTATGAAACGTACATACAAATTGCATAAAACTGCGTGTATGCGTGAATGTCTGTCTATTTAATACTTTTAAATATACGTGTATTTATACGTGAATACATATGAATGTATGAAACGTACATGCAAATTGCATAAAACTGCGTGTATACGTGAATGTCTGTTCATTTAATACTTTTAAATATACGTGTATTTATACGTGAGTATATATGAACTGATGAAATTGAATATACGTGTATTCATACGTGAATACATATGAATGTATGAAACGTGCATACAAATTGCATAAAATTGCACGTATGCATAAATGTCTATCCATTTAATAATTTTCAATATACATTTATATTTATTCATATGTGAATACAATATCAGTGCATAAAATGTTCGCATGCAAATTGCATAAAATTATACGTACGCATCTATGCGTGTGCATACATGTATATTCCATGTAATTCACGTATGAATATACCATATATCCATAAGTGAATATTATGTATGAATATGCATGCATGCTATATAAAAGTATATATATACAATCTTTACGTGCATATTTATATTTACGTACGTGTATATTTGTATGCGTTAATTTTTTCGCATTGTGGCATGGATTTATATTTAGTCATGCTTATGAATTGTATTGTTTATGCATGCATATATTCATATATATGAATATATAGGATTATATATGGTGGTAAAATATATATCTGTAAATCTGCGGATATGTATGTGTATTAGCATCGTTGACATCGTATGCTATATCTCTTTCAAAATTATCATCTGATGAGGTCAGAAGATGACATGACAGAGATGATAGGTAGAGGTATATCATCTATTGATAAATAAATAATTGTATAGGAATTGGGATGTAAATGTGTCTGTCCTACATTAATCTCAAGCTACAAGTATTCTTGCATAGCATAGTGTTAATATTTCAAAAGGTAAACACAAAAGGTAGGAGAAGAGGAGAAGAAGAAGGAGGAAGAAGAGGAGGAGGAGGTAGAATCATAGCACTGTACACATCAAGCAAATATAAGTATTGCTTGCATTTTTAGTATAGTAAAAGCAATAGCAATAGCAGTAGCAAGCAAACGTAAGCCAAGTCTTTCATAATAACTATGCATACATAATTGAATACATATATACATATATATATATATATGTATTAAGGTTACGTAATATTTGAAAGATTTAATTTACGTTACGCTTGTTACGTTTATAATAACTTTAACATATATTAGTAAATGATAGAAGAAGGAAACTTTCACTTTTTTCGATCATTATATTCCTTTTCTAAATTCAATAATTTACTAGATGGATGAATTTTATCATATATTGTGATATTTAACTATCTTAAAATCTAATGATACTTGAATCAGATTTGGAATGTATTATATTTAGCGAAATATAGCATATATTTGATTTATCAATAAATATAATCATTTAATATATTCCTTCCTATTTTATAAGTAAATTTCATATTTTACTTCCAACATCTGATGTATGTTACTTTTTTTATTCATTCTAGAATATTCTTTTGTCCTATTATCATAGAGATTTCTTAACATTTTTCATTATTTACTTTTTCCTGTTTCCGAAAGAAAGAGATGGTTTTTATCATAGAGATCTTAACATTTTCATGTTCTGAATAGTTTTTAAATTTGCTGTTGTTGTTATTATTATTGTTATTGTGGTAGAGAATGGTAATGTTGTAATAATGATGAAGTATGACAGTAATATAATTGATGGTAGATAATGATTGTTGCTATTGTATACGGTATTTTTGGTTGGCTTTTAAAGGCCTATAATCCTATTCCTTTCTCTTTCACTTTTTTCATCCATTTCATCTCATTCCAAGGCATCAATAATACCATTTCAATAAAGTCATTCATTTCAATGTAAGGCAAAAGTATAGGCATCTTTTCTTCCTTCCATCCTACCATCCATCCCATCTATCTATCCTATCCATCCGCCAAATATCAGTAGTGTAGTACCTCTTCTTCATCCTCTTGCTCTGAGTGGTATTCGAACCCCTGTTTGGTCTCCTTTTGCTCTGATTTCCGTACCAAAATTTTCCATTGTGTGTATCGACGTCCCACTCGACTCAACTCGACTCGACTCGACTGGATTCGATTCGATTCGATTCAACTCGACTGAACTCAACTCGACTCGTTTTTCTTACGATCAAGAGCATTGTTAGTTGTTGCCTGTCCCCATTACGAAAATTATGACTGGTTTGGTGTGGAATGGTGTGATGCAGCCTACTCCTTTCCTTCCTTATTACTGACACTACGACTGGCTGCTAATGATGATGATGATGATGGTGGTTGATGATGGGGTTAATGGAACCGATAAATGTTTGTCTGCTCGGTGATTAAAATATTCTAGAAGCGAAGGCGGGAGCATGAATTTGGACGTCTTTGAAAATGATCTTTTAAAAAGTAATGGTGGGAAAAATTATTCATTTCAAGATAAAACTATGAAAGATTTTGAAATTTGAAATGAGATAAATGTAATGAATTCTTTGCTAGCAATTTAAATATATACTATTTCTAATGCTATAATTCCTTATTTCTTGTAACTTTTTTTTTTCCTGTGATATTCTTTTTTTATATTAGCATTCTGTTTCGTAGAAGCATCAGTAACAGTAACTGATTTATGACAAGTATATAGTTAGGATTATTTTTCATATTGATCAATTAATTCAGAATTATGATTAGATAAGAAATTTTACTGTATGCAATGTTTTGGCATATTTTGAAAATTGAAGAGAAAAAATGAAACTTAAAATATGAATCATTCGGAGCATACTTCAGCAATTCTATCAATAAATGATAAATATTTGATGAAATATTTGTTAAATTTAATTAAAAAATTACATTTATTGATAATTGATTGGTTTATGATTGGCTAAATTAAATAAAATGCTTTACTGTTAAATATCATTTAAAGGAAGTGAAAAAATAAATTTTAGGTGTGAAATAGATAAATTTCATCATTTTACAAGAGGCTTTTTTATTTGTTTTTTCTTTTTTTTTTGAATCAAACCTTAGAGCAATAGGAAGTAGGACAACTTTTTTTTTTTCGTATATTATCACTAAAAGTAAAGTAAAAGAAAAAAAAAACAGACATTTTTCTCATACAGTCATTTTTGTAATTTAAAGAATTTTTTCAAAAAAATGAAGAAGAAGTGAAAGATAATTTCTTTTTTTGATTATTCATTTGATCAGTTATTATCTCGCTTAAAATTTTAAACTATTTCCGCACATTTCTTCTTTGGTATCTCTCAGTGAATATTTCGTCTATTTTATATTTTATCTCTTTTACCGATTTTTTTCTTTCTCTCTCTTTCCATCTTTCTAAATGTGTGAATTAATTTGATTCCTTAGAATTTTTAAATCAGTTCAATTTTATATTTTTTTGAAGAATTGAATTATGTGAAACGTAAGGAGCTTTGATAAATATATTAAATCATCGATAATACTGTTAATAATGAATTAGCATCTGATCTTTGATAAGACATCTGATCTTTGCTACATTTATTTTACGTGTGTATTGAATGCCTTCAGGGATCTCGTCTTCGTCTTTGTACCTTATCTGTTTCATGTGGAAGTAAAATATGCCCGATAGTGTGACTTTTCCTTTTGTTTGTTGAAAAACGGGTAATGATAATAAAGGTGATATTGATATATAGTAAGGAGAGAATGTTTCATGAAGAATAATTGTTAATATGAAAGTTTGAAATTACGATGCAAATAAGGGATAATGATAATAATAATAATGGTAATAGTAATGCTTGAATAGGTATAAAATTTGCTAATGAAAGCTTTGAGGAATAGATGTGGAAAAAAGTAGAAGAGGGAACTGAGAAGAAGGAGAAAGAGACAAGATTTTCGTGAAAATCTGGTTTTGGCGACTTAAATGAGACCAACGAAGACATGGCAATACTACACATCACCGATTGTGTCCCCATTTTCGAAGTTCGAAGACGGAAGGCTACTGACAGTTATTTTGTTTTGGGCGCACATTTATTCAGCCATAAAAGATCGATGTCGATGGAACGGAAAGTTTAGAATGATATGTTCATGATAGTGTATTGAGAAGAAAGGGTAGAGAAAAAGAAATTATATCCTGGTCTTATTATTTGTAATATTTTACTTCATAATTATTTAAAATCTAAGCTTTTTTTTTTTGAGAAAATATCAATAAAATCATTGTTTGATAATTTACATT
The DNA here is from genome assembly GCA_008729115.1 of Dirofilaria repens. Classification (NCBI taxonomy): domain Eukaryota; kingdom Metazoa; phylum Nematoda; class Chromadorea; order Rhabditida; family Onchocercidae; genus Dirofilaria; species Dirofilaria repens. The sequence goes on from SNRZ01000178.1 coordinate 107,329, forward strand.
TCGTAATATAATGGCAAATTATTTATCGAATGAATTATATAAGAATATTGTCAAATCAGTACTTTATATTTATCTATATAACTAAATTTTTGTTAGTATTGGGACGAAAAAAATTCAAGCGAAAAGTTATGCATAGCTTCTTTGAGAAAAAAAAACGAAAAATTGAAAAGATTCATTTAAAATTGTATTAAACAAATGCTTTGAGATTTTGAGTAAAAATTTTTTAAATGATTTTCTGAATAAATTTGAACCGGTACTTTCAATAAATTCTTCCGCTCATCTCTCTTCTTCTTTTTGCCCATAGGCACACATGCTTATATTTTGGGGCACGAAATTTTGTCCATGCCAGCTCAAATATTATCACATCGAACTTTTCTTTTTCATCTATAATAACAGCAACCGGTATTTTCGGGTATAACACCCCGGGACTCTCTTTGCTATCCTATTCTTCCATTTTTCACTACTATCATCATCGTCATCATCAAATTCTTGCCAAACACAGCCATCATCAGCACCATATTTATACCCTAATACATACATTTTCTTCGCCTCAACAATTCTATCATTATTATTATTATTATTGTTATTATTATTATCGTCATAAAAATATATTCTAAAATTGCAAAATTGATATTGCGAGCCATGTCTATAATTCCTTAATGTATCATTTCCATTTTTAGGGATGAATGAATGAATCGGTTAAGGAATACGTAAAGTAGTAATAATAGTAGTAGTAGTAGTAGTAGTAGTAGTAGTAGTAGTATAGTAGTATTAGTAGTAGTTCGTAATAGTGTAGTACGTCTTAAGCCAACCCATTGAACATTCCTTTCTTATCTTTTTACCGCATTCCTTTATGATCCCATCATCTATCTTTCTTCTCTTCGTTTCTTATTCTGTCCTCTGTCTCCTGTCTCCTGTCTCCCATTTTGCATTCTTTACCGTTTGTGTCATCATCATTATTTCCCTTCTGGTAATTT